>JAUBNY010000183.1:478577-489680 GCA_032275445.1 Crypturellus soui
TGGGCTTAAAAATGAGAACAGCAATTCAATTGATCTAGATCTCAGACCTAGGAACAGACTGGAGAGAATCTCCTGAACTCTTCCTTTGGCAAATCCTGCCCTTCTTCAGGGCTTAAATATACCAGAGACATTTTTTTTTTGGAGCAACTCACAGTAGAGAAGCTTATAGAAGCCCCCACTGGAGGCTGAGCTCTGACTAAGAACTAAGAGGGAGGACAGCTGATAGTGAAGGCGTGAGATATGCTTGACCTTTCTATAAATGTGCTAAAATGACCATCTGAATTCTTTGGTAATGTCGTGTATTATATTAGTTTCGAGTAGGAGGTGGGGATTCAGCCTGCAGCTGAAATTCAGCACCGGGACATTTTCATAAAAGTAATTAATTTTCAAAACTGGAGAGCAGACTAGCCTGGAGTGTTTCACTGTGTACAGAGACAGATTTTCTTCTCTCCGCTCTGCATGTTTTAATGATGTCAGAAGGAGCTGTGGGGGGTCTTCATCTTCCTTCTTGGGGCTGTTCTCAAATGTCTTGTGTTAGATCCTTCCTCCAACTCCTGCCCTTCCTTTCCATGCCAACATACGCGTGAGCCCACACGCTCAATATTTGCTGCATTTAGCCTCTAAGATGGCTGCCAAGACAGGCATTTTGTTGCTTCTTCACGAGGAGCACGCTGCGTGCTTCAGCTCAGGCGCCTCTCTCTCTCCTCCCGTTCCAGATCATGTATGCTCCAAGGTCCAGGGACAGGTTTACCGCCCCGTCGTTCATGCAGCGGGACCGTTTCAGTCGCTTCCAGCCCACCTACCCCTACATGCAGCATGAGATCGACCTGCCGCCGACCATCTCGCTGTCGGACGGCGAGGAGCCGCCGCCGTACCAGGGCCCGTGCACGCTGCAGCTGCGCGACCCCGAGCAGCAGATGGAGCTCAACCGCGAGTCCGTGCGGGCGCCGCCCAACCGGACCATTTTCGATAGCGACTTGATAGACATTTCCATGTACAATGGGGGCCCGTGCCCACCGAGCAGCAATTCGGGCATCAGTGCAACCAGCCACAGCAGCAACGGAAGGATGGAAGGACCACCCCCGACGTACAGCGAGGTCATGGGGCACTACCCGGGCTCCTCTTTTTTCCACCACCAGCACAGCAACGCGCCGCCTCCCTCACAGAGGGGCAGCAGACTTCAGTTTCAGCAGAACAATTCAGAGAGCACAATAGTCCCCAGCAAAGGCCAAGACAGGAAAGCCGGGAACCTGGTCTAAGTTCCTCTCCCTGGTGCGTTCGAACTGAAGACGAGAGATGCGAGGAGGGCGGCGGAGGAAGAGGCCCCGCTCCGGCGCACAGTGCTGTTACGTTTCCCGTGGTACAACTGAGTAAAACCAAGCGTGCGCAAACCAGTCCTTTGCTTCTGATTCCTTTCAGGGGAATTGCATGATGCAAAACAGCTAGAGAGAAAACACAAACTTCCATTCAGTTTGTCTACGAGCAGTGTTGCAGGGAAGAGGGGGGGATATATTATTTTTTTTTAATAAACTATTTCAATTATTTAATTCTAAAAGTAAACTTAGCACAGAAACGAGGCTTGTACAGCCTGTTTTATACTCACTGAATGGCAGGAAGAAGAAGAAGAAGAAGGTTTTACTAGACAAGTGGGGGAAGAATTGGCCAGTTTGCTTTTTTTTTCTCCCAAGGTGTGGATTTTTTTAATATGAAACAAAATTCCTGTTTTGTGTGCCAAGGTATAAAAAGTTGAGAACTTAGATGAATGCAAGGAATTAATTTGTGTTGTGATAAATGTGTTTTAAAAAGTTGCACTATCTTAATGTTTAAAAAATATATATGAGGGAACTGTTTTATGTGAAGTTCTTCTATATGTTGTCTTTTCACCTGTGGAATAATGATTGAGCCCCAGAAGTAATCTGGAGGAGTTTACTCCCTCTCATCCCCCCCGGGTTTGCTAGAGAAAGGGGACAGGATTTAGTCTAACATCTCTTGGCTAAGAAAAACCAAGAAATACAGGGACATTTAACTTGTCTTTGCAATAATTTGCATTCAAATAACAGTACATCAATGGAGTGTCTTGCAGACTTTTGGCTGGAAGGAGACAAATATGAAATCCCAGCATTTTCCATCAGTTAGAGTTCAGCTATTATGCGGTTTAGACTATTTGTTTCATAAAAGGCAAAACAAAATCCCAGATGTGCTAATTTATATTGATTCTAACTAAGTGCTGCCATTCTTTTCCTTTTCATAATGCAGTATCATCAGTACTTAAGGTTTTAGAAGTTTCTGTCCTCACTGTAGTCTGAAATGTACTTAGTCACATATCATGGCATTATGCAATAAATTGTTTAAAAATGCAAGGTGGGGCTTTCTTTCCCCTGCAGTGCTGTTAAAATATGAGAGACTGTTGTGCTTTTCACTCCCCATTTCATCCTTTAGATACTACTCTTCAGCCCTGGAGATCTGTCGGGTCGCAGTGAATGGACTTTGGTGGTTCCGACCCCGGGCCACAGTTTCCGCCACGGTGCTGGGGGCTGCTGCAGCATCCCTGGAGGTGACTCGGGAGCACCAGTTAATGTCACAGCAAAGCACCGGCCTTTTGCTCTGGGCCCTCTCATGCCAACCCTTCTCCGTGCGTGTCATCCCATGGATGCCGGCAGGATTATGCCCGTGGGTAGTGATCACTTATGTATTGAGCCCTAATTTTGTCACACTGGTCTTAAAAGCAGTTGGAAGATTTTTACCCACCTTTAAAATGGCATGTAGGATATCTCTTCCTTGGCTGGTTTTGTGTGGAAGCAAGTGCAGCACTGGAAGCAGTTGAAAAATGGTGATAGTGGCATCACAAGCACATGTAAAAGCACAACTTGCACTTAAAATGCATTTCGGGAAATGGACTTAAAACCTTTAGAGTCTTAATTTGAATAGTTTCTAATATATATGTGTGTGTGCATGTGTGGGGGGAGAGTGCGAGAGAGACGTTCCTGTTGAAGACCTTTCCCTTTCCTGTGTTTGCAGGCTTGGCTACCGGGTGCCGCAGGGCAGCGGTGGGCTCCTGCGGGGCTCCAGCCGCCGCGGCACCCGTCCCCAAACCCACCCTCCATCTATGCAGAGTTTTAATGCCAAAACTGTGTGTGAGTGCGGGCGTGTTTTGCGGGTCTCGGCGTAGATTATTTCCTTCATAAGCTCATTTGGTCTTACTTTAGTTTAGAAAACATTTGAATAACTGTTAGTCTGAATATGCAGCCCCATTTGTCACTGTAATTGTGTCTTGGTCTGAATCACCTTCATAATGTAGGGTAAAGTTGCCCTTTAACTTACGTAGCAGTCAAAGGAAGAGGTTAGAAACTTTATGACTGGATTCCCTCTTTTTTACCACTTGGACTCACAGAACAGAGTTTAGGAGAAGACTAGGTGTCTGTCTGTTATGTCCAGTTCCTGGGAGTAAAAGCTCTGAAACTGGATTTTTGCAGAGAACCTCTGGGCATAACCTGTAGTCAAAAAAGAAAAAAAAAAAAAAAAAAGTGATGCTTTTTGGTCTCCATTGATTTTACTGTCCTTTAGAAGTGAGCCTGCAGTCAGCCAACATGTGTGCCCATGCAGATACTCTGCTCTTGCCTAAGTGTGGATTATTCAGCCAGGAGGCCTTTAGGGCAAGGAACGTCGTGTTGGCAGAGCTCATCTGCACTAGACCCTGGCATGGGACAGCTGGAATACTCATTTTTTCCCCATATGCAGATCTCACAAGAACGAACCTTGAACTTACCTTCAGGGTCACCTCTTGAAAATGTGTTTGCTTTGAGGACTGCCCCTTTGCCACCTGTGTGTGCCAGGGAATTCGCATGCAGCCCATTAACCTTGTTGGCTGTGCAACATGCGCGGAGTCTCTTAATTTGCCTTGGCTGAGGGTTAAAAGCTGTGTGGAAAAACTAACCCATTTTACCAATTTTGTAGGAAAGATTTGTTTAAAAAACTTTGAAAAGTACTGCTGTATTTGCCCACATAATGGCTGTGACTCTTCCTACAGTCCTCTGTTACTTGCTGTAGGGGAGCTTGCGGTCCATTCATTTGGAGGGGCTCAACTGCTATGGTAGTAAACCTGGTATTTTCTAACTAGTTTTAGTGATCTCGGATGGCAACCATTACAAAAACCTGTGTTCTCTTTCAATTTCTTTTCTCATCTGTTGTTGAGAGAGAGCATACTTGATAACAGGACAAAAAGCTAAAAGAAGGAAAATTAAAAATTAAATAGAATTTGCTAACAATCTGTACAGGCTTAAAAACTGGTGTTCTCTTAAACTGGGTAATTCTATGAAGTATTTCTGGCTAATTACCTTTTTAAAATATCAAGGATTAATAAACTGTGCTCCATGGCCACTCAAATGCAGCTTTGTAAATTATTAAAGATTTCTATAAGTATTGTGGAGGTAATCATATGGATGATACCCCCATATTGGCATTTTGTTTTAGGTGTTTCATGGGCAAAACTGCTTAACACAGGTGGAGTTTTCTATGTAATGAACCATAAGAGCCCGAATTCCAGTTGCGTCTCCTCATCTTTGCCCAGTAATACAACTTCCCTAAGATCAGTCCATTGCTGTTCCCATTTTAGCAATTTTAAAGCTAAAAAAAAACTTCCTAAAATGTACTTTTTTAAAAAAAAAGGCATGATGACCTCTCTTTTACCTACTACAAAAGCTCCTATTTCCGTTACTTGGCATGGGTCACCTCCTGCTCCTAAGGATGCCCCATCTTTGGTGTCTTGTCCTATAATCTTCCAGAGCTAGAAAAGGCAGGGTCTGTAGCCATAGAAAAGAGCTTTCCCTCAAGCTTTCCCAGTGGAGTACTTGGCACTTAACTCTCATCCTGGATGTACTTTCAGCATGACTGTGGTCGGGTTTGTCTCAGTGCTGTGCAATTAGGCTCTTTGCATTGGAAGCACCTTCTTTTAAGATAAGAATAAGGACAACTAGTCCTGTTGAAGTGAGCAGTGTTAAGATGACTCCTCTGTAGTGTGGGCAGCACACGCGGGATTCCTGGGAGTGCGGTGAGTTAGGAGGGTTTTGCGAGGGAGGACTCCTTTACGCCGCTCCTAGTCTCGTCCTTGATGAACAGCACCTAATACAGCTTCAGGCTGATGTGAGTTTATTGCAGCATCTTTTGTTTCTTGCAAGGATGGCACTCGGACACGTGCCCTGTGCGCAAGTCCATAAAGCTGGGGAGGAAGGTTGCTCCCCATCCCTGCGGTCTTGGGATCCACTAGGCCCATGGCTCAAACTGCACTCATTTTACTCCCTTTTTGTTGCCTGCCCCAACCTCTGCCACCAGTTTGTTGTAGCTGAAAGCTGCTTCTCATATCCCAAACTCTTTTTTGGTATGTGTGTGTTGCATTAAACAAGGAGGCACAATGGAGATTTCTTCTCTTGTGAACACATTTTGGGGAAGAACCAGGAGGGAAATTTCATTGTTCCTTAGTGAAGCACTTTCTTTGGAGTGGGGGAAATGGCCCTGTCCAGCTAAAGAATCTGGCCTGTAGCCTTTCTGGAGCCGCGCTGCCCGAAACCTTCATCTGTAATCCTGCCAGGTAGTGAGACGTTGGACCTTAAAGCTGACACCCCGATTTGTAAAGAATGTTTGAATGTTTTAGGTGAGATGATAGATTACAGACCTTTCTGTGGCTCTGAGCCCTGAACACTCTCGGTAACTAAAGTAACCTGACTTCACCCGCAAAGAAAAAGCTAGTCATATTGCTGGGGGAAATAGATGGATGTTCCAAAATTGTTCTTTGCATTTTTTTTTCAAGGATAAACAATACGCTTACTGGACATTTGAAAATATTTAGATACTTAGGATTGTCCCCAGTCTCTGGTCATTGCCGTTGAGTTGTGTCCATGTGCGCATGTGTGTGTACATGCCGGCATGCAAACATGTGCTTGTATCCTGTCTCTTGATCATTTGTATATTAGTTATTCCATAAGCACCTTCAGAAATGCTAAGTGGCTGTAGGTTGTGCTCTTGGGAAAAGTGACAGGTCATTTGTCAAGCAGCTGAAGGTATCAGGAGGATTTGGCTTTTGCTCCTGCAGATGTCATGCCCTGTTTTTATCAGTTAGGAAGTTTCTTGCTGTGCAAATTCTTACCTGTGACCTGGTGTGCTACTGCATCTTCCATCCAACAGCAGTCTCTTTTAGGCTGGACTTTGAACAATCCTGATGCAGCCCTAGCGTAGACCCCATGTACTGATGTGCGGGAAGGAAATGTGCTTCTCAAATCTCAGAAGCCTGTTATGTCAAACCTAGGGGATGCTGAGAATCAGGTGATCCCCTTAACAGGCGGGTTCAGATGAAGACTGAATTTTGATGAACTTCTTTGTGTTTTTTTGTTAGGCTAAAGGCATTATAAAGAATTTATTTACATGTACTGGCCTTTTCCCTTATTGTGTTGCCTGCTTGCCAACCAGCGCAATGATAACAGCTGTCCGAAAACAACCCAAAATATTTGAAATCTCTGCAAAGAGACTCTCTTACAGAATTGTTCAAGACCTCTTGAGGCCCTCTAGCCTCCGTTGGCAACATCGGGCTCCCACTGCCTCTTCCCAAAAAGCTCTTTAGGTGTAGAGAATGGCTCGCTTTCAATGAAGTGCTTTACCACACCTGTAAGTACCAGTCACGCAAAAATGTAGGAGAACACTGGTGTTTTCATGAGAATCACTTTTTTTACATTAAATGTATTTTATGTATTTTTTTTTGGTAACCACTCACCTTATTTCTCCTGCTTTCAAAAGGCAAAGCAAGCACGGCTCCGTACTGAAGCGAGTTGCAAACTCTCCTGGCTTTTACATCTGCCTTCCTCTAGTCTACGTTCCATTTTTCGACCGAACAAAAGCAACCCGGGTACCGCTAGTAGCGCTTGAACGCTGGAGGAGCGTTCTTTTTTTGTGTTGGTTTAATGATAAAGAGAGAAACAAAGACATATAGCAGAGATACTTCCCTCCTCCCTTCTCACAGCCGCCTCCGTGTGATTTACTGCCCGAGATGACGCTGTCATTTCTTTGCTGAATTGCTGCTGCTGCTGCTGCTGTTTTATATGGTTTGGTATGTGAGCTTTCTGAAACAGTGTGGTATGTGTAGGATCTCGTGGGTGACAAAGCTGTCTTCTTTTAATGCCCCCTTTCCCTCCTTGGTTTGTGCTTGTCTGTCTGCTGTGCTAGGGTTACTAATGAATTAGACGCATATGTGTTAGGTATATAATTTCGAGGAGGTCTGCATGTCCGTAGCTTGTAAGCAACTAAGGTGCCTCATGTTCAGGTCTGAGCAGATAGGAACCCCCTTGCACTCTGCAGGGCCCGATGCGGCGCGCGGCGCGGGCGGCTGGAGGGCTCTGCCGCCCGCGCCGCGCGGCCCGGGCCAGCCTCTCGCTCCCACCTCTGTTGTGCCTCACTTAAAATGGTGCTTTCAGTTGTCTGTCTCTTCTTCTGCTGTTCTTTTTTCTTTCTTTCTTTCTTTCTTTTCTTTTCTTTGTATGGTGCTGTGTATAACTTGAATATATTATGCACATATCCTACCCAATGGGTAGAACAAACAAACATACAAAAACAAATAGATGTTGTTAATACTGTAAGATAATGTATAGATGATACCAATTTTAACACAAAAACGGCATAGACTTTGTGAATGCCAACTTCTGTGCTTGGTCCTTTTTTGTAAAAAAATTTGCAATGAATGCATACAAATGACAAAAAGTCTATGTATTTTATTTTCCTATTAAATATCAATATAATATCATAAGGGAAAAAAGTTTGAACAAATCCTTTTTGACTAGCCTGTGTATAGCAAGTGGTTGTTCGATGCATCTTTGCTGTCAAGATTTGTTCTTTTTTTTTTTCTAATGTGTCACTTTAAGAAAAAGGAAAACACAAAACAAAGCAAAACAAGCAAAACCTCCACAGCTTTAACCTTGCAACTAGATGCTTCTCTTATGGGTTGTCACCTCCCTCTTGCTGAGTTGGACCAGTGTTACTTACTACTTCTCTAGCAGATACATTATTTATTCTTATCCTCAATTACCTTTGTTTTCTTTTAATTTTAACCTGTAAATGGGTGAAACCGCCTGCCCCGACCTCTTTGTCCACAGCCTGGGTTTGAAGTGAAGCTCAGACAGGCGGGAACTGATCCAGACCCACAAAATCTGGAACGACCCAACAGGAGTTTTGTACGAGCAACCACCCCTTGTTCCACGCAGGCCCCACGAGGTCCGTGGTGCCACCATTCCCAGTTGTCCTGGGATACGGCCGGCCGCAGGGAACTGCGGGAGGGCGCCAGGCGAGCGGCAGGACAAGGGGAGCCGTGGGGCGAGCGCAGGCCGGGCGATCGCAGGGCCTCTCCTTGCTGGGGCTTTGGCCAGTGGCGCCGCTGTCCCCGCGGACAGCGACGGCCAGGCTAAGGTCCGTAAAAGACCACGGAAAGGGCCCGCACGCGGTGAGACGCAGCCGGCTGGTTGGGTCTCCCCAGCCTTGTCCCCACGCGCTGGGCTGTGCGCCCGCTCGCCACACGGTTGGTTCGGGAAAGCAAATACCTCAGGAAAACGGAACATGAAGTTCTAGTTGAGAGAATTGCAGATGCTGTACTTATTTTTCTAACCTGTTTGTTCTAACTATCCCAGGACAGTAGGTGGTATAAAGGTTTTATCAGTCCCGGACAGAAGGACCCTCTCTCACAGATGCTGACTAATCGTTCACAGATACTCTTGTCCATGTGTAGCTTTTTTATACTCGTCAGGCTTTAACCACAGACGCACCATAGCAGCGTGTCGGGATATGTTTGTTTTTTTTTTCTGATGACCAGCTAAATGCTAGGCTAAACCTCAGGGGTCCTCGTGCAGGGCCCGCTGAAGCCACAGGCAAGGCCCCCCCGGGTTCCACTGGGCTTTCGATGCGGCCCGTAGCTGCGAGGAGCAGGACTTGGAGCACGGTCCTGTGCCAGCCCCTTGCGACTTCTCTGTTGACCTGGAACTTCAGCTCTACATTTTGTCTGTAAATATCTTTTTGAAAGCCCTCACAGGCGTCCTGTATCTGGATGTTGATCATGGTAGTTTTGTTTCCTTTGTTTGTTTTAAAGAAACGTATCAGTTTTATGGCCAGTTCCACATCATGGAGCCCTCGCAGGTAGCGTGTGTCCATCCCTCTATATCGTGCTGTTGATCAGTAAGTATGCACCACAGTCGAATATGCACATTTTATGAGTATCATTTGTTAACGGTTTGTCAGGGCGCAGAGTAGCTGTTTGGCCCTTTTGCCTTGCTGGCCGTGTTCACGTTTCCGCTTGCACTGCGGCGCGGCGAACGCCAAGACTGGCCATGATGAATCCTTCTGGAGCGAACCTTGCGCGGGAGCCGTCTGGGATGTGGTTTGTAATAGCGAGGCTTGCATACCGAGTGGACCAAACGTGAGGCTGTTTCCCTTGAAAGGCACTAACTCGCTTTGAAACCGCAGCGGAAGGAGTAGGCTCTCCCCTAGGCGTACGCGGAGCCGCGCGCTCCCGCTTCTGCGCTTGCCACGGAGCATAGCCGGTAACTGCGGTTCAAGAGCAAAGCGACACAAAAAGTAAACCCAGAAGCTATGAGAGCCTCAGGCATCATAGCACTGGACAGTGAGAGTAAGATAGGAGCGCTCACCTTAATACTTTTTAACACCCTTTTTCTACTTACAGTGCAAAGACAACGCAAGCGTTGTTGGGATTTGATTTCTGCATAGCCATCCGCTGCCCAATGCTGCTGTGCGCAGAGCATTTCATGATGGCATGTACCTCTGTCGGGCTGTTACACCTAGAATTTACCATCAAATGCCTGTTTTCAGAGTGCAGACTCTTTCTTTGTTGTTTCTTGCTGATTATTTTACAGTGTAAAATGCTTTATTGCTGTAAGAGTGTTTTTTTTTTTTTTTTTTATTTCCAACATCGTGGCTTTCAAGATCACATTTTCAACGTGTCTCTTATTTTTTGTCCATTTTGTTTCAAGTTATTCTGAAATATGTACAGCACTATCAAGAATATTTAATCTTTCTTTTTAATTTTATTATTGTAAAAACAAATCTATTAAAATAATACGCCTTTTTACAACTGTATTGGAATTTCTCAGTAGCTGTTCATGTGAAGCTATGACAAACCTGGCTTGCTTTAAAAAGAATTTTTTTATTTTCCTTTTAACACAATTAATTTGTTGCTTATTTTCCACCGTAACTCCCAGTTATATACAAGAAAAGATTTCAACTGTTGTGTATCTATCTGACTCTTTTAATTGAGCAAATGGTGATGTCCTAGTTTTTAGACCTAAGGTCTGTTATTGCAATACTTTTAAAGGAAGATGTTGCTCTAAGTGCTGTTGTTAGTTTTAAATACAGATTTTATGCTTGTTCTTAATATGCTGTGGTTAAACCACAGCACAGAATTATTAAAAACCATGAAATGCGTTTGTCTCCTGTTGCATTTATTTTCTCTTTGCGCCGAGCAGAGCAGAGCGGCGGCAAAGCGCGAGGGCGGCCTCGGTCGGGCAGCGAGCACCCGGATGGGTCTGTCCTCCCCATCGCCGGCTGCCGGCACGCAGGCTGCAGGCAGGCGCTGGGCAGCAGGGCAGAGCCGGGGCCGCTGCGCGTTGGCCCCCACCTGGAGCAACGGCCACAAGGTCTTTGGTTGAGAATTTGATTCAAAAGGAACTTTCGGGCCCTGGTTCATGGGGAATCCCTCCCTCCCCTCTTGTTTCACAGACCTGGGTATCGCGTTGGCCTCGCGTTAAGAGTAATTGTGGCCAGGTATTGGGGGGTGGAGGAGGAGGGAACAGAGATGATGGTGTTTGCAGGAGATTAAACATGAGGATCTTAGGAAAAACATACATCTTTGGTAGTACAGATCCACTGTGTCCGTGGGTGCTGTCTCTCTCTGCCATGAGAGGGTTTAAGAGAATTGGGGAAGGTTTTTCCCAAAACAGTTAACTTCTATTTAAGCATAAGTGTCCAAAGGCATCTAAAACGATGCTTCCTTCAGCATCGTTCACTCGTGCTATTCTACCCGTGTTTGCTGGACTCTGAGCTCCGAAGCAGGGAGGAGCAATG
>JAUBNY010000183.1:497814-520997 GCA_032275445.1 Crypturellus soui
TAGACAGTAAAAGTCCTCAACAATAATCAAGAATTAATGCAGAAAGACTAAACTAAAGAATCCTTGAAGAAAAAAAATAACTACTTTGATGTGAAAAAAAACACAGTGTGTTTAATATTTACCTCTTTACCCCTATTAATACGTAAGGGATATAGAGGAAAAACTTAAATTAAATCTCTGATGGCAGACAACCATTTGGCAGCAAATCAAACAGTTATTTTAAAAATACAGATGGGCTCCTTAAAGACACACAGAGCCTATATCAACTTGCATGTGACTATTCTTACTATAAGAAGGAATGCTGAAGCATAAATTTGTAACTAAGAAAAGAAGAAAGCAGCATTAATGCTTTCTCACCTAAACAAAAGAATCCTGTTTAGTTCATAGGCAAGATTTAGAGCTTATTTGCAAGCTGTTGTTATACCTACCTTATACAATGCATATGCAGTTAGTGCATTTCCACTTTGAGAATTTTTCAGGATGTTTACTACGCTGTCTGGTAAGCCAATCAATTCTAGGAATGGAACAACATTCACACCTCTATCAAAGAGAGAAAAAAAGAAAAAAGAATAGGGGACATTTGAAGCTCAAAGTGATTCACATTACCATTTACCTTCTTATATTAAGTCATACAAACTTTGTAATTTTATAGCAGAATGTTTTTTTTTTCATTCAAGCTATACACTTACAAACTTTTTACTCTTAGTCATGTAGGCAATTTTTTTTTTCCAGCATTACCTCATGCTGGAGTACCTCATAGAGGTGAGCCATTTACATGAACGCTGTTGGGCTTAGCAACTACTAGCATAACTTATGCCCCAGTTTACCATGGAGTCTTGGAGGTAAGTAGATCTGTCTTACCTAAAAGATCTTTTCCCTTTCTTTTTAAATTTTGGACTAATCTGCAGCATGCTCGGAAGTCTTGAACCTAGAGTCTTCCACTACTTTCTATAAATATATCAAACAAAAGGAAAGGACTGAGATATCCACAAGACTTCTTGTGAGACATGGCTCTTCTTCCGTCTTCTTCTTCATCTGTCCTACCCAGTCAATACAAGGAGGCAGGATCAGTCACAAGGGCTCCTAACACAGTTTCTTTCTACTTGAACACTAAGGAAACCAACAGGAACACTGAATGATAAAGAGTCTCTCTATATTACAGCAGAAAGCTACACGCAATTATGTAAGACCTCACTTGATAATATTCAGAAGTGTTTATTATCTGTTTCTATCAAATATTTTACGCATTTTAGTCTTTTGTGCATGTAATAACTTTATTATCAGGAGCAAAAATGGGCAGAAATTTATTAATAGCTACAAACCAAACACCATCTACAACTAGATGTCTATCCTCAGAACAGAAAATAAAGTAAAATCTTGTAAAATCAGGAAGACAGCATTATTCAGTGTTATTAAATAAATGACTATGATTTATTCTCATATCATTATTACTTATTCTGAAAGTTATTTTCACTTCAAGAGGTCCTCTAGCATGACAAATTGAAGCTTTGTTATAATTAGTTTCTAATTATATATTTCAGTTGCTTTCATTTGTCAAATGTGTATTTTATCAGCTAACTGAAGTATTTCAAGAATAAACTACTCAATCTGAAATGTCTGGATACAAGCATAAACTTGGATTCACCTAAAGCAAAATATTTTAATAGCTCGAGACCTTTATTCCTCTGATATGAACTAAATTTAGAATGACATTTGGATCTATAGCTCCTAGAAAGGGCAATTATGCCAGCTGGTTAGAGTAACTAAAACAAACACTTGTGTGGTAAGGCATTCTGATGTCAAAGTCCCATACTTGCCACCAAAGGCTGCCATTGTTTCATGCTTTCTATTATTAAATATACAACACCCACAACCCAGAGATAAATATTTACTTAGATTTTGCAAACCATTTGCAGATGGATAAAAGCTCTTTCATCTGAACTAACAGCTCATAGCTGATGTAGTTGCTTTTTTTCTAATAACTGCCATTTTTCTAAAGAACATCTGGCATACACTAGAGCTGAACCAAAAAAAGAAACCCAAAAAACTAGAATTATACCAATTTATATGCACTTCTTTCCCCCCAAAATATTTAGTTTTCAATTCAAAAGTGTGGCCTACAATAGTAACTTCTTCAGTGGCATAACAAGAAAGAGAAGTAAAAAAGGAAAAGAAAACTCTCCATGGGTAAGGAAAAGCTGAGTGAAGTGCAAGATTTGAAAGAACAGTGATGGGGGCAGCCTGAGGTCAGAGGGGAGGAAGCAGAGATAGTTTTCACCAAGGGCAAAGGAAGAACACATGGATCTTGCTCTACAGAGATCTCACCTAGCAATTAATAATCATGAGTGGAAGCCACTACCTTTGCCTTGTGAAGGGTTACTAATTAGTTCCATACGGTTTACATCTATGCCTATTTCGGGAAGATTTGCATTCCTTCTAATGTTAACTAAGTATTTAGTATACAGCAATAACAACATGTTAATAGCACTTCCACAACACTCATGAATACCACAGAATTGTTGAGGTTAGAAGGGACCTCCAGAGATCATCTAGTCACATCCATGATATTTTGAATATCGATCTTGGTCTTTAACTAAAAATGTAGCCTCCTTTGCCTATTACATACAGAGACAGTTTCTGACATGTAATGGTGATTTATAATGCAGAATTTTTCTTCTGTGAAAGTGAATCTCAATTTACTAATACTATTAGACACTGCAATATCAACTTACTTCATGGCTGCATAGTAAAAGGATCCAAACCATACAGTGGAGGTCAAAAGATGCACTGGAATCATGACTTTTCCATATTGTTTAAAAGTTTTCTTGAATCGCTGAAAAAGACTAATTGATTTGTCTTGTAACGGATCAGGGTCTGAAGAAACTGATTCTGCAGGGCTCTGCTGGGATTTATCATTGGCCAAAGTCAAAGCATTTCTCTCTTCCGGTACTTTGTGAGGAGTGTTTGCTGGCTGGGATGAAAATACACGTTTCTTTGAGGCAAACAGTGCTGCACCTGCATGGTGACATCGTTTAGGAGCGCTCAGTGCCAAAATTGCTTTGCATCCAACATTAGACGAGACTGATTGTTCTTTTAAGCACTGAAAGATATTAGTGGGAGAAAAAAACAAACACGTCCCATGAGCCAGCTGAGATGCAGTCTGTAATATGTTCCTTTGCATTTTGATGAAGTATGGCTGAGGTTCCTATAGAAAGGAAACAAGAGGGATAGAGTGAACAAATTGCATTTCAACAATTTTATTTGTAATTGTTCCAGAACTACTTGAAAAATATCCTCAAATTTTAAATTGCTTTCTATTTCAGGACAAGCAGCACTAATTCTTCTATTTTAAAAGGCCTTCCTTATCTTGCTTTACAGAAATTCTCAGTTTCTTTTGGGATTATCGAATAATTTCAGAGTTTCTTCCTTAGTATTCCAAATTAAAACAGCACCTTTGCTTAACATACACTGCCCTTCACAGTTAAAACGCCCATTCTGGTCCTCTAAAACCATGTTGAGATGCTCACTGTTAAGTATTACTTACATCTGCTTAATCTGGTCCAGTTGTTGAAGTTTCCCTTAAAGCTTCACTTTTAGTAGCAACTGAGAATTCAAGTGATACTTTCAGCATAAGTAAATTTAGCATAGCCCCACTAAATTGTTCTAATCTCTCTTGACAAGAGACTAGCATCTGTAATATAATTAAAACTAAATTTTTGTGTCAATATATTCTTAGATTCAGTATCCTTTTTAAATATTCTAGCCTATTCTGAATTGAAAGAACAAAAACTCACACAATAAATCAGTGGAGTAAAACCAACATTTAGAAACATAACAGCCTGCTAGTACCTATCTGTAAAGAATGCATGTCAAGTATTCATAAGAGCAAATTTACACTGCAATCTCAGGAGAATGAAATGAGTATTTTAAACTGTAGGGAACCTTGTTAGCTTTCTAATTTTGCATAACAGTTATTTCTGAAAGTTCAAATGAAAGCTCATGAAAGTTCATAATCCCCACAAAATACTTTTAGCCTGTATAGCCATCAAGTCATTTTCTTCCAGAGATTAGCAAACTATAAACTAATGAATGCAATACTCTCTCCCCTTTCATTTGTACAATGACCACAAGTTACAGAACTACTGCATTTCCTTCCCATCCAGAAAAGCACCGACCAATCTTGTTTAACAAGTACCAGGTAAGTTGGTTTTAACTTTCAAGTCTTTTTGATGTTATTATTATGTTTATTACCATAACAGTTCTTAACCCAAACTAGAAACCATTTAAACTTGAATTAAACTTCACTATCATCTTCGTTGGGTTTCCCTTCACCAAAAGTCTTGGCTGTATGTCAGTCAGGTGTTTTGAGAGCGAATTTGTCTAGACTGTCAAAATGGATATGTGCTTCAAGACATAGTTTTTTTTTTTTTTAATAAAGTCATACATACCCTTTATTACTTTACAGATGTTTTACAAAAAAGTACAAGTTTTTGATGTTTAAAAACTTTTTTTCTGCTGCTATTTCCCACCTTTCACATATATTTCTTGAACATACTGAAGACTCTGCCAAAGTAGAAGAAAAGGCACATTTAGACAAACAGAGGCAGACAGAATAGCAAACTAGTATAGAGAAGATTTCTGGTCAGCTTGAAACCTTGCTTCCTGAAAAGGGTATCAGTGTAATTTCTCTTCTGGATACTAGCAGGCTAAATGGCAGTTTTTTTCTGTGTAGCTTAAGGTTCCTTAACTGTGAACTGCTGCCTCTTCCCAAGTGATAAAAGCTGTATAATCCAGAAACACTTATTGGAACATTTCTGCCTATATATTGTGTATATTGCTCTAATTGCAATGTTTGATGTGGTGAAAAGACTGGAAGAATGGTTGCGAGCTCGTTGGCAAGCTTTCTTTGCTCAATGTGAAGCACAGACACTTCTTGAATGTGAATGTTTTTCAGATTTCTTGAATTCTCACCAACAGAGCAGGTATTGCCTCACATGGGGGGAAAGGGGACTCTTGTCTCTATGCAAGGAAGCTGTTACTGACTACTGCTGAATTACAAACTCAGTGGGAGCCAAGGAGGACTGCTGCTCATAGAGCAGTAAAATCAAGGAGAGGCGCTGCTTCTCAACAAGTCAATCTGTGCCAAGGTACCTGTAAGAATTTATTAGAAGTAAAAGCTGCCTGCTGTATTTCTGTTTTTAGGAGAAGCAGAGATTTTTGTCATGTTTCTAGATTCCAATGCAATCGTTTAAAAAAAAAAAAAAAAGTGATGGAAAAGTTATCATTAATACTAAAAAACAACAACAGACTCTCCAAAGAGGGCTTGTTTCCCCTCTTACCTAAGAGAGTACAGCATTTTGAGCATTTTCACCTAAACAGGAATTCACCAAATCCAGCCAGCAGACTCTGCAAGGACAACCATCCATCAGTGGGAAACCAGGAGCCCCCAAGTCACTTCCACTGCATCTCCCCATTCACCTAGCTTTCAACTGCCTCCGAAGGAGGCAAGAAACACTCCTGCCATGCTGTGCACAGCGCAGAAACTGACAGCAAGAAGGAACCAAAGAGCTATATCTAAGTTCTCCCACCATTTGCTTTTCTCAGAGTGCCACTTCTAGGTTTTGCTGTCCAAAGGTAATATGGTACCAAGCCTCCGTTTGACTGCTTCTGCTACAGAACATTAAAATATGAAATTGTTTCCAAAACTCCAAAAATAAATATAAGAGAATTCCCTTAAATAAGCAGCAGGTGGACATTACTTCTGTTCAGTATTCACTAGCAGTAGCTAACAAAGCAGCCACTGGAAAGGGAGTTTCAAGGCCTTTGCTCACAGAATTAAGTACAGTAAATCATGAAATTTAACAGTCAAAATGTTACCGATGGCTTTGAAATACTGACATTACCAGAGTCACTGTAAGACTTATGACAATATTTTTGTCCTTTTTCAGAAGATGGACTGGAAACTCCCCAACTAAAGCCTTTCTGTGATGCACCTGAGCAGTCAAAGGGACCTGTTGGGGGTAAACCCTGAGAAGATCCTGAACTTTAGAAGCATAAATGGTAGCATGATTCTAGCTATGACTAAGAACATCAGCTTATCTTCTATTTCTCCACTTTAGAGAGCTTTTTGCTAGATAGTTGATATATAAGAAAAGGTTAAAATGCGAGTCAAAAGTGATTGTGCTTACATTTGGAAAAATATATATATTTTTTTCATAGTAAGACTATAAATTTCCAAGAAATACTAATGCATCTTACAGGTTTATTTTGCACATCATAATGAACAAAGGGGAGACTTTTGAAATATCAGCAAGTATCAGCTACTATTTAATAGGAATACACACTTAGAGGAGGAAAGTGTTATAACGATGACAGCACAGACAAGGCAAATGAGTGAAATAAATGTAGTATGTACTTTCTAAACTGATTTTATTAGAAATATTAAGAGAAGATGTGAGCACACTCAGCTGTAACTTTTAAAAATTACTTGGTTCAACACTGCAAGAAAATCTTTAATAGATAACTCACTTAACAAAAGCAGAATTCAATTTCTTATTAGAGTGACAGAGGTTTTGTTTAGAGAACTTTTGTACTTTTGTTTTAACTTAGATCATCTTTGGCATAAAACTGATGAACTCCAGGAGTATCTCATCTCTTGCATTTGCTGTGCTACATCTTTGCATTCCAGTGCTACTAGGAAGAGAAGATTAGACTTGCTTTTCCTCCTGAGGACAACAGAATGTCAGCATGCCACAGGGTGGGTTTGGGTAATAATCACTGATTGATTGTTTTGAATATGTGTGAACAATTCAAGCAAAAAGAAACACAAGCTCATAGTAAAATACAGTGGTAACAAGCCAAGCCAATATATGTGGAAAAGAGTTTGGCTTTTCACAGTCAATCTGCTGTAGGAAAGAAGTCATGACAGAGATGCAGTCAGAGGAAGCTTTCTGGGGGTTATTTAAAAACAATTATCCTATTACAACAAATTTTGAGCTACAAAAGAGGAAAAAAAATAGACAATGGCGGTAGATTTAAAAAGTAAAAAAATTGAGGACAAGTTCTTTTGAAAAAAAAAAAAAAGGTCACTAACTATTAAAAATCATCTGAGGGAATTAAGGATAGAGTAAACTATACTGGTTTATTTTCTCATCTTAGTTCTACCAAAATCACTCTGGACACACTACGTACATATGGATGGTTTTAAAACAGATTCATTTGTTCTGCTAGTATTCAAAAAGAAAATATTAATTATACCACAAGAGAGTTCCCACTCAGAGTCTGTAAGCCTTTTCCACTCTCAAGGCACCATTCTATGAAGTCAGAAAATTAATCTACATTCTAGTCATTTTATAGTATAAAATGAAGCAAATTTTGAGGCTTGGGTTTGGTATATACAATTTTGAAAAGACACAATCACGTTTTCAGAAGTTTGATTAAGATTTCACCCTTAAATTTGTTCAAGAACTTGCTAACAGTGTAGTCATAAAAATTGCCAAATATTAAGCTAATAAAAAGAGACAGACATAACTGAACATAAAAGCGTTGCAGGTTGCAGAAAAGCTAAGAACACATTTTAAAATCATTTTATCAATAATGCAATAGATGCAAAGCATCACTTTTTTTGAAATTCAATGTAAAATATGACTACCTATAAATCTCCTAGTAACTAAAATGCTTCAGCATAGCGTGCAGTCTCTTCCTATGGATGGGAAAGGATAGTGCACTTCTGTGCATAGTAAGTTTGCACTTCTTATTCTCCATATCAGTACATCAACATTACCTGAATGAACCTTAGTGCTATCTGCAATGTTTCTGGAACATTCTGTTATTTATTCTAAACCATGAAATTGGTTTAGCATTTGAAGTTTTGGTATCACTATCTGTCTGATCTTGCCAACCAATCAGGGCAATCTCCCAGATTCTGGTCCTACATTTTAGGGTAAAGGCAATAATGCAAAATAAATCATGGCAAGCTTATTAAAGTCTTTGCCAAAATCATCTCATCAAAACAATACAAGGATTTTACCTCTTGCAGACAGATTACTCTAAAAACATTAACCTCATTCCAGTTACACCATGTCTAAACTCTAGAATAACTTCACTTTGTAAATGCTATGCTATTATTAATTTCTAAAATTACAGTGCAGTAGAAGAATACAGGAACAAAAGTGATAACCCTCTTTTTACCCTTATTTTATCTAAGCTACTGTTGTTTTTACTAAAACTTAGTCACACATTTCTGGTAAAATAAGTTTATCGAGGTCACAAAAGTAGATACTGCTATGATCTTCTGATACTTAAATTTTCAGAAATAGCAGAACAAAAAGTAGCTTTAAGTAGAAGGAAAGTTCCTATAGAGCTTTAAAAATTCTGACTGGCCAAACTCAAGAGGTTAAAAAAAAAAGTAGGAAGACCTTATACAGTGTTTACGTGTGGTGTTAGAGATCTGGAAGGCTAAATAGGAGGCTGTAGACTAACCTGCTTTCAATAAGACATGATTGTGGTCCCCGTATTTTCCTCTCTTTCGAAAGGCATTATATCTCAGACTTCTACCTATCGAACCTGATGTAAAAAGTATGAATATATTGTCTAATTGTTTTTAAATAAAGTATCACAATTGTTTACAATGCTTTCTGCTCTCCATTTTTTTTTTTTTATTGTCTGGTACTATTTTACCTCATTGACCCTGCACTCCAGCTTTGAAGTACAGAGCATCTATGCTCTGTTCATTCCTTCAGAAGTTTCATTCTGCCCTCTACCGATTTTCTATGTAAATACACCTCATATACTAACACTACAAAGGTCTAGCGAGCAGTTCTCACCACAAACATTCTTCCCAAGTATACATCTGCTGGCTGACCTATCCATTGCTGCAGCTCCAAAAAAAGTAAAGATCAGAGGGGAAATGGTGACAGGACAACAGCACATACATTATTTTCAATTACAAGGTTTGTACATAATCTCTTTCTCAGTGGGAAGAGACAAATACAATGATAAATACCAATAAGTTAACAGATCTACAAACAAAACTGACAGCCTTTTAAAGTGCCATTGGCAGGGTTGTCCATTTGTCACTCTACATACACCTAAGTGACTGAAACAAGGAAGTTGGAAAATTAAACTTTTAGAGTTTAATCGAGTCTTCCTCAAAATTAGGCAAACACATCTATGCTATAAAGGTTTTTAAAAACAAAAAAATAAAATAACCCCTCCACCCCCCTCAAAAAAAAAAGAACCAACACAAAAAAGCACCCCCACACAACTATCAATCCACAGAAAGCATGCACTTATTTTGCCCTTCTACCTGTTATTGCATAATAATAAACAAAATCTTCTGTTACTCTTAGTTTAAATTCTTTCTCCTTTCTCTTCCCTTTGGTTGTATGTTTTCCCAAGCAACTACCAATAGCTTCTTCTTTCTTCTATCTTCCAATGTATTATTTGTTTATTCCCCTTATAACACCAGTGTTTTTTGTTGCGAGAGTTCGGAAGGCCATTAACATGGGGAGCAGGGGTGGCAAAGTAGTGGGAAGTTTTTAGTAAATAACCGAAAAAGGGTTGCAAAAAATAATTTACAGAAGCCAGCCTAACGTCAGCAGTTCACTAGATATGGCTTTGAATTCCCTTGGAAGAAAAAAAAAATCAGAACTGGTAACTAATAGAGATCACTTTTCAATTCTTTATTGAAACAGATTATGATTACTGAAAATTGAGTATGATTTCAGCTTTAATTGTCTCCAAGACAATTCATCCAACTTTCACTTGGCAGATTCCTCACCCCTTTCAACCTTCACCAAGTATCTTACAGAGTTCTGATTCTGTACTTCAACACACACTGGAAAACATTAGAAACACGACTATTTCTATGTTCAGAGTTCAGATATTTCTTTTCTCAAGCTTTGCCACTTCCATGCACATCTCTTCAACAAAGTCATCAGTAACAGTTAAAAGATTACAGACAAAACTGAACTCTGGCTTGCTCAAGACTTCCTGCAAACTGATTTCTGAATTCATAGCTCAGATCCCAGTATGCAAACATAATATTTCCAAGTAGTTAAGACTTCCATGACATATAAAATTTAGATTATAATATTTAAATTAAACAGTTCTTGGAGTTCTAATGATACATTTGTGCATGCAAGAAGTGATGAAAACTACAGACACACTGAGAATACTCTTAAACTTTTACTACAACAGCTTGTGCTAGCCCCATCAGAGTTGAGCCTTTGATCAGATCATAAAATACAGGTATTCAGAAACTGATTTTAGAAAGCAAAGGTAAACAAAAGAAATTGGAATATGATTACATTTACAGCCTAGTATCAACTTTGCACAGCATTTTCTCTCGTTGTGCATTGTGGCTTCCAAAGCCACTTGCTTCCTGATCTTGGTAAATGCCAGGTCCTTTGCACATTGTCTTGTCTCATAGTTCTGTGTCCCTATCTTCAATAATCCACTTGCAATCAATAGTACTAATTGTAATTTAATTGATACATTATGTATTTGCATTTAAATTGTTACAAGCTACTTAAAGTAGCAACGCCCAGCACATTAACAAGTCTTCCACCTTTCAATATTCATGAAAAGTCCATCTAAGCTTTCAGAAAATGTGTTTGCAAAAACTCTTTAAGCCTTAAAAAATAGGGGTATACATAAAACAGCCCCAAACTGCAAAAAGTCAATTTAAATATGAACAGAGTTCACAGTGCAAGAGTTAGATTCAAGATTTTCTTTTATTCACTCACTACATTTATTTCACATTTTCAAACACTGCAAAGCTGTCATTTATTCAGAAAAAAAAAAATGTTCAGCTTTCAGCAGAATTCTGTTGGCAGAAATCCACTTCCAGTATAAATCTTTCCTAAATATTCAGAAGTCAGTGTTGAATTCTCTGTTGTGAATTCAGACTTGCCCATATGGGGAAATATGCATAGTATCAATCAGAAAATCTTGAAAAATTATGTGTGAAAAGGCTGATCATAACATTTACAGAACACACACATGTCAAAAACATACTCTCCATCTAATTGTTTTGTAAGTGCTATTCCCCACAGTTCTACAAGTGAACACGACTGTTCTTACAATAGAAGCGTTATTGTTACTAGATCTTGTCTACATCGGACAGTATTTGATTGCTGAATGGATAAATGATCTTGCCCACCAGTCAGTTTAGTGCCTTCTGGAGCATCTTTTGCTTGGTGAACAGGATTGCTAATGTCTCCACTCTCGTGGAAAAACAAATGACACAATTTGCAAGTGTTTGAAAGCAGCAGACACACAGGGTAGCAACATTAGTCCAGAAGGAGCTCTGGACAAAGTTTCAATAACAAGACTCCTGCTCAAATATTAAGTAGCAGACCAGATATTTTTAGAAAAGGGTACCACAAAACGTCTGCACAAGTTCCCTTTCAGTTTATAAAGATTTCAGAAAATCCTGTAAATACCAGCAGAGCCTTTCAGTCAACAAAGCACTTTGCAGCATTTTGACTTGTCCCTTCCCATGAAACCCCAAATTTTTGAGCCACTATCAAGGACAGGAGTCCTAAGGAAACCAAATTACAGCACCAGAAGTATATGCTGCCTTCAAAGTGGAAAAGGCAGATGATAACGCCATTCCGAAAACTAGGAATTACTTTCTCCTACCTAAAATATGGCAAAAGGTTTTATAAACTAGGAGGATAGAAATGAAGTTGCAATGCCAGAAGAAATTGCATCACCATTAATCACAGAGAAAAACATAACTTAGCATTTTGATTTTCTATCCAACTTAATAGTGTGGAATTTTTTCCTGATACGAATAGTAAAAATCCTTCCACAGTGAGTAGACTTTTTTCTATTTATATGCTCAGAGATTTACTTTAAAGGGAAAACAAACAAACAAAAACAGGCATGTTTGGCATGGAATCAATGATAATGTATTGTGCTGTTCGTAAACTCTACCTGTTAACTTCTAAAAACAGTAAGGCTGCAAACTCTACACAAGTTTCAGAGGCGGTGGTCTCTGTCAGTCTGTAGTTTTGCCAAAACTGACAATGATTGCAAGACGTCAGGCCCCCAAAAAGTGCTCCTTGAAGAGTCAAAGAAAGGTCCTCAGGATTAATTCCTCTATGCCATCTACCCACATCATCTAACTTCATAAGGTACTCTTTGCATGAGACATCTTAAAACATTATGGCAGACTTCTAACGAGGCAGAGAAGCCTACGGTAGAATGTGAACCACAAGATACCTCGCTCAACGCTGGGTATTTATTAAAAAACACAGCTGGTACATGACATGGAGCTCCATGATTCACAAACTTCCGACTGATACAGCTTCAACTGATGAGTCCTACTCATGACCTATATACAATGCTACTACTGTTGCTTAGGAAAGAATACACAGTCAAAAATAAGGCTTCCCAGACAGCATCTTCTGTATCTAAACAACTCCTAAATCATTCCTGGTAACTACAGAAAATGTGATTCTTGTCCTTGCATAGTCTGCTGTAATACTCACAAGCAAGAAATTTCTTTATATTTCTTTCTTTATATTCAAAGAGAATATATAGTCTCAGATATTGTTCTCTCGCTTTTTAGGAGCAAGAATTCTTGACTATAAAACTAAAGAAAATTGACTTCCTATAGATTTCTGTCACAAGACTAAGCTCACTGGTGTCCAAAAAAAAGTCAAGCAAACAAAACAAAACACCCCCCAAACAAACAAACAAATATAAAATTCAAGTCAAGTTCTTCTGTAGCCAGGGCATTTATAACACCTCTCTCATGCATACTCCTGTGCTTGCTAAAGAATTTAAGCTGTAGATATTTCTTCAGAAGCATCACAAGAGGATTTCTTTCTACTTGACTACTTTCATATAACGTCCAAAAATTCTGTGATTTCTATCTCTCTGTTAAAGCTATGCAGTATTATCTGCTTGCCCTTCCTTCCAGCTTTCCCTACTAACTCTGGCAACCCCAGAAATTTCTGTTTCTAGGAAATTATGCTCAACATTAAAATTCCTATATTTTCAACCTCATATCTACCTCTGCTGTCCAATACTTTCAAATGCCTTTTTACTTGCACTCATGGGGCAACATAAATTATGCAGAGCTATATAAATACCAGCACAGCAGAATAAAAAGCTCTTTTGAATGAGGAAAGTAATACTGCATATATTTATTTTTAATGAGTTATCTCTGTAAATATGAGTTCTAAGACTTAGGTATTTTTGAAACAGGTCCTAAATAACTTCACACATTTTTTTCATTCAATGGAAGTAAGAGAATACAAATTAATTTTCCTCCTCCACTATTAGCCACTCTAAGACCAGATCAAAGCAATACAGATGATGCTAAAGATATAGATCTCAGAACGTTTTATAAACCTTGCTGCTGTATATTAGCATTACAGAAAAAAATTAAGTCGGGTAAAGCCACCATTTACCTATCTCATTAAAGATATTTGCCTATTCTATAGGATAGGCCCAAAGACATGCTAATATACAAAGAGAGAGAAAAAAAAAAAAAAAAAAAAAACTTTGAGTATACTGCATTCTATTGTTGTAATCAACAAAAGCTGAGGTTTGTGTTTCAATAAAGAAAAACAAGAAAACAAACAAAATAACTCTTCTTCAGAAAGAATTACCCTATGGTCTAGGATAGTGGGAAGAAAGAGATTTCACCTAATTTTACAATTAGTAAAATCAACTTTAAAATCCACAAAACATTAAGAAGAGCATGCAGTTAACACACTGGTAAATCCTAACTCAAAATACCACCTTAACAGTTAAAATAAAAGTGCCTTGACATTCTATTAAACTCTTTCATCAGCCACTTCTGAAGGAGACTTAGAGAACAGCTGTAGAATTATTTTATTTTTACTTAAAATTCACAAAACTTATCTAGAAACCTACTGTTGTATCTCATAATTTGTTCACAACATCTGAACAGTTTAATCACTGTTCTCTCCCTTCCCACCACTTGATGCTCTGAGAGCTCCTACCCAAGGAATTTTAGAGAAGTAGGATTCTCTATTACAACTCTCCTGAGCCACAATCACTGCTATGCAACTCATGGTTTGACTTGTTTGTATAATAACTGTTACACATGGTAAAGGACAGTTTTGGACAAGATCAAACAGCAGAGTCACAGGACTGAAATATACAGCCTGACTAACCTATATCTAGGAATATGACTGATGCAAACTAAGGGGAGTTATCAGAGATAAAGGGACATTCTGCCTTGCAAAGCCTCAGTTTCTTCATCTGCACAAAAACAGAGACACCTCAGCTTATTTGGAGAAGGAGATGGGTACAGCAGCAAAATTAAATGAATTTTTGGAAACAATAAATAAATAAAAATCACACCATATCTTTTCCTAACAGCTACTATGGTCTGCAAAGTAGATTTGTATGTAGCCACTAATGTTTTTAAACTTCTTACATGCTTACACATGCTCACAGACATGGATAACAGTCTGGATTTGCCTGATCAATTTTGGCTAAGTACAAGCCAGTTGATATTCACCCACCCAACTCACTGAATATTTCCGCCTCTCAATGGGAACACTTCTCAGAGTATGAGGACTCCTTCTCAGTGCTGCCACACATGTCAGTCTTTTTACCTCAAACAGCCCTGAGCTGAACAGGCGGCAAGCACTTGCTGCCAGCAATGCTGGGGTGGCAGAGGCATGTCCTATAGGCATGCATTTCCCACAGAGAAGCAGCTGCAAGTCAAAAAAAAAATGTTGGCATAGGCAGCAATATATAACCTAAATTAGGAGCCTGTTCCCTGTAGTTTCTTAAACTAATGTGTAAATTTGGAAAACTTTTAAGTTTATACATAAAAGCAGTGACACTTTGGGGTTTAGGCAAGTTGAGCAATGCTTTCAGTTGGAGTCTACTTAATGATTAAGCTTGGTAAGAAATTCGGCAACATTTATTGTGCTCCTTTCTAAAATTATACTTCTCTTTTCAGAAATGAACATGAATGACAGTGAATGTGTAGGTTTCTTATTTTGTTTTTAAATCTCCAACAAGAATTCTCATTGCATCTAAAACCTGAAGATTACTTGTCTAACAGTCTTACCATAAGGGCTTATGATTTCTAACAAGGAGATTCCCCAGATAACTCCCACAGCTAATTACCAGAGGCAGTCTCCTAATGCACAGCCTAAAGACGTGCAAATTGCCAGGAAGAATTCTGTGGAGTTCAATCGGCCACTCCTTCCTACACAGTCAGAGGCCTCCAAAGGCCGTCCAGCAAAAAGAAAGAGGGGAAAAAAAAAAAAAAAAAAAAAGAGTGCTCGCTATGATCAGGGCCAGGAGTTCAACTACGAGCTGATAATAGGGGCAAAAATCTGAAGTACGAAACGAAACAAAAAAGCACACAGAAACTACACACACACACACACACACACACACACACACACACACACACAATAAGTAAATAAAACGAGGAGGACGCCGCGCAGCTCGGGCCCGCCGCCCCTGCGAACGGCAGCTGCCGCACGTCGGGGCTGGCCCCACGCCAGGCCCTTGCGAGGGCATAGACGGGGCCGGGGGCCGCGTGTGCGGCGAGGGGGCCGCCCGGTAGCGCGGACCCTGCGCCCCCCCGCCCAGACCATGGCCCGCGAGCGCGGGCGGCCCTTTAGCGCGGGGCCTGCCCTCTTCCCCGCCCCCGCCGCCAACGGTCGCGCAACGGAGGCGCCCGCCTCGCCGCCCACCCCCTCATCGGCAGCCCGGAGTGGTACCTCGCGGCCAGGCGCGCGCCGCTCCTCAGGGGCGCCGCGACACGGAGAGCCCCAGGCGGCGGTTGAGCCAACGGCCGCTTCTGCTGCTGCCGCTTCCGCGCGCGCTGCCCCGCTCCTCCCCCGCCCCCCTCCCGCCCGCGCCAGGGCAACGTGCAGCAGCGCCCGTCCCCACCATCACCTTGAGGGCAGTGCGGTCGCACTGCGCACGCGCGGCCCGCGCGGCGCCTCCTGGGAGCTGTAGTCACCGCCTTGCCTGCGGTGCCTCCGCGTCCCGCGCGTGCGTACCGAGGGCGTGCGCTCCCTCCCCCGGATGTGACGCGCCGCGGGCCTCTCGCCGTGCTACGGGAGCGTCACTTCCGCAAACAGGATGGCGGAGCGCCGTGCTCGGTAAGTGCCGCGCGCCCTGCCCGCCCGGGCCGCGGCGAGGCCGGGCAAGAGCCCGGGCGGGAAGCGGCGGCCGCGGCAGCGGCGCGGGGAGGCCGGCGCTGGTCCCCTCCAGGGTCCCGTCCCGCCCCGCCCCCACTTGCCCCAGCTTCGCCGCGCGGGCCCTTGGAGGGGGGCGGGGCCGCGGGGATGGCTGCGTGACGTCGCGGCGCTTCCGCTGGGCGCGCGGGGAGGGTCCGTTAGCGGCCCCGCGAGGGGGGAGGTTTCTGCGCGGAACCAGGGCAGGGAATTTATTTGTTCTTAAAGGGTGTCCTCCTGGGAGAGCGTTAAAAGTAGATACAGTGTTTATAACGAAAGGGATGCTGCTGTGAGTGGCACTTGGAGATGGTGGACTGGGAGAAAGGCCTTTCTGGGCCTCATTTGCTACCTGTTTATTTGGTTTCTCTTGGCCCTAACGTAGGCTGGAAGGGTGTGAAGGGTTTGTTTTTTTTTCGTTAGACTGAAATAGGCTCCTATTTTAGCAGTGGAGGTGCCAAATTGCTCATCCTGTGCATCGCTGAAAAGGGGGTGCCCTGCTTCCCCATTATGGTAGAAAGATGGGCTGGACATGAGCTTTGTACTTATACTATGTTGCCATATAGAATGTATAGATACAAAGCAGCGATACAGAAATGAAACTGTAGCCAAAGAACCTTGGTGTTACTGAAGCTTGAGACATAGTGGTTGTTTTTGGCAAACCAAAAATTTTTGAAAATCTGGAATTGATATGAATATTTGCTATGGAAAATATATACATATCTTTTATTTGTTTGCTTAAGGGCATCCCTCACAACATACTTGGTTAAAAGATGATGAACTCAAAGTATTTTATTAGATTGGGCTTCTAAACAGAAAGTGTTTTATAGGTTGCATCTTACTGGGGGAGGGGGCGGGGTGGACAAAAAAGGAGAGAGATTGCAAACTCAGAAAGGCAAAAAGCTTTGTAGCTGAATAAATAAATAGAGCCATGAGATTCAGAGATGAAAAGCAGAGATATGTCTCTGGTGGTATTGGTTGTATTATACAAGAGTACTTTGAAATTTCATGTGTTTTATTTGGCTGTCCTCATTAAATTTGAAGCCTGTGTGTTTAATGTTATCTATGCCAAAGGCCTATCTTACTTTTTTTGGAACAGTATTATTACGATTGATATTATTACAGTAACTGAGACCAAGTTAAATTCAACAATGACAGCAGTATTTTTTTTTCTCCTAAGGTTACTGTTCTGATCAACGAATGAGATTAACATCTCAAAAAATGGCTGATTTAACTAAAATAGAGGAGCAAGAAGCTGAGAAGAGCTTGTCTGAAGAAGTAGAGAGAAAGTCTCATACTCTAGAGGAAGATTCAGGTATCAGCTTGGAAGGCAAGGGCTCAACTTCAGGTACAGGGCATTCCGCTGAAAATGAAGTTGCTAGTGATAATCAGGATAACACAGCAAAAAAGAGAAAATTAGATTCTGAGGATGACACTCCAAGGAAAATAGTGAGTATCATTTGTTTTGACCTATATTCAAACTTCTGTTTCAAAGCCTTGGCTCAATAAAAGACAGAAAATATTTGTACTAAGCTTGTGTGAACCACTGTGAACCATCAAATGTCAGAATTAATTCTGTGGATAGCTTCCAAAGAAAGTATCAGATGCAGAAATTGTGTTGGACTCCACAAAAGACAAAAAGTGGTAGTAATTAGAGTATATAAAAAGTCTGATCTCAGCACATGCTGGGAATGGAAATGAAGTCTAGTTCTAAGATTATTGGTCTGTCTTCTATGTGGTATCAGTCTGATAGCATCCAAATTATGTATCATGAATTGGTAAGACTTGTGTTTTGAGTCATACCATGTATTAAAATACTTGTCTACATGTGGAAGGTTCTCCCTTTTGTCCTTAATGCCCTGGATAAGGTATAATTTAGAAAGCTCTAGCAAGTGCATCTTCTGTGGTATAATTTTAGTATAATTTGTTAGGAAGAGGAAGGACTGGAGGAAGGCTTTACAGGTACTTGTATTTTATTTTGTTTAAGACTGCGTGAGAGAACAACAAAAAATTCTTCTTCTAACTGGGAGGATGGAAAAGGGGAATAATAAGAAAGAGTCTTAAGCAAAACACTCTAACATGAATTTCTACAAGTGCATATGTAATGTCCAGTCTAATTTTGACCTTTTGAGGTGTTTAAGTATAATTTAAGAAGGTATTTGATCTCAATCTTTGTTTGTCTGTTCAGATTTTCCCGAGTGTTAACTCATGGACACATAATCTGATAAAATATCAAATGCTCTTTGTTTTGGTTGCAGCATTATTAAACCTTGCATGTTTCTAATAAAGGGCAATTTTGGGATTAGGTTTGGGAGATAAACATTGCGTTTTTTTGGTGTGGTTTAAGGGTTTAGAGAAGTGATTACTTTGAATGTAGCTGCCAGTAGTTTAGATATTAGCACTGATCATTTTTTGCAATTGTACTTGAAGCAGCTGGGATGTGTTCAAGCAGTGTGTGAATGTCTCCCATGCTTGTCAAAGTCAGCTTTTCTAGCCTAAGTCACCTTCACTAGCCATTCTAGGAACTGTCTGTGCTTATGTTAAAAGACTAGAAAGGATCAAAATACTCATTGCTATCACTCAACTAGAGAGAGCAGTTCTAAACAGATAGTGGGGGGTCATAGGTATTCCAGAGAAGTACATCTGTGTATGTTCTGTATGTTACCAAAATTATCTGAAGCACTGGAGAAATAATGCAGTGCATTAAAATCAGGCAAACCTTCTTTTCTCTCGAGAAACTCTTAATTTAGTAATAATGTGTCTGGATATTGGCTTATCCAAATTACTCTTATGCAGATTACTCTTGAGAATAGTATTTAATTATATGAACTTGAACCGGATGGACCTATATGGGGTATTTGTGAATTTTGACTGATGGGAATCCTTCATTATTGTTTATACTATTATTGCAGATGCTTTAGACCACCTGGTACAATTTTGGTAGTCCTTTGTTTTCTGTTTGTAATTTTTGCATAATTTACTTCAATTGCATGCTATATATAAAACTGGCAATTATTTAAATGGGGAGAAAATCTTAAGAGATTAATAGTTAGGTACAGAATGCTTCTCTGTATCATATGGGGCAGAAGTTTCTTGGACTGATTATGTTATGACTTAAATGGAGATATTTCTACAGCTAGCGGTTGAATATTGAATGGAGTACTGTCATCAAGGTATTGCTTACTGGAAATGATAAGGGAGAGAAAGTAGTCAGAATCTGGAGTTAAAAATTCTCTATTCAGGGCTTTAGCAATTTTATCCTTTAATAGTTCAAATGTACCAAATAAGCCTGTTGGCATTTTAGGTGAATTGGCACTGTGTGTGTATATCTGTTAGATATAAATAAGTTTCAGATACAGGGTTTTTGAGAAAGTTTAAACCTTAACAAGTTCTTAGAGAAGAGTACATCCTCCTCTTAAATCCATGACTTTTGGGTCAATAAAGCTAATCCTTTGAGAGTCATGGGAGTGTTATTTAAGCCCTTAAATATTACTGTGAAAGAAATCATGATGGTGGGCATCATCCTACAGAAATTACTTGAATCAACAGAAAATTAAATTAATTTTTAAAGGAGTTGTCTCTTCTGTAATTAAACTACTGAGGTCAGTACCAAGGCAGATAGGGGAGATGCATATATGCAAATGAAGCTGGTTGTCTTTGTCATTACTTGTTTACTTTCTTAAATACTTAAAGTGAACATGTTTCTTTTGAGTAAGTGGAAAAAAATAACAACAAGAAATCACTGTTTTAATCTATTCCCTTCCTTATTCCTACAGCGTGAGATAGGCCATGGGCAAGCTGTAGCTGCACATTATAATGAACTTCAAGAAGTTGGATTAGAAAAACGCAGCCAAAGTCGCATATTCTACCTCCGTAACTTTAATAACTGGACAAAGAGTGTCCTCATTGGTAAGGTTTCTCAACAGATTGCATTAGACTTTAGGAAAATACAGCTAATTGTTGTGCAAAAATGTAACTGTGTTCTGCTTTCTGATGCTGATTATGGCACTTCCTGTATGCATGTTAATACGGTAAGATCTTCAAGTGAAATAAAATCTTTTATTTTGCATCTTTTTGATGTCTTGCTCTTCCTGGAGCACCAAATAAATTCTGAAGTTTTAAAAATCAACTGACCTGAAAACTTGAGAAAGTTCTGTGCTTTCTGCTTTTTTCAGAAGAAAGGGGCAGCTTGTTTTAAATCATAAAGAATTTTGGTGTGTCAAATAGAGCTATTGTCATTTACATCTATCTGAAATAATTTATTAGCATTTTTCCCTAGGCAGTTTATCTTCAGGATAAGCAGAAAACTTCAACACATTTGTATGTTACTCATTGTTAATGGTTTAAAAAGCTGAAAAAGTATAAAATCTAGTTTTTTAGGAAGAAGGTGTAGCAGCTTTTTGTAAAAGACAATGTCTGCTATCCCACAAATCAAATTTCAAAATGAAGAAATAAAACCATAAGATATCTCCAAACAAAGAAGAGAGTTATTGGCAGAGCACCATAGACTCGATGAGCTATGCCAGGACATGTTGGTGCCATTTGTCTTAGCATGCTGCTTTTTGTTGAATGGTATCAGAGCAGATAGAGGCAATATTTAGATTTATATAAAAGCCTTTCATGGAGCCTGTGTTGAAGCTTTTTAGTCATAATGAATTAAAATACTGTAGCATTATAGTGCTTGTATCAAAACATATTTCATGTCTCTTACTGTGAAGGAAAGTTGCTAGCATGCTAATATGTTTTGAATTTTATGCCAACATCAGTCAGAGCAGAAATATTGAGAGAGAATGGAAAGGAAGAGAAAATGAAATTAGTGTATATAGGGTAAAAAGACATTAAAGAACTATCAAGTTATTGCAAGGCCTGTGAAAGACTGCATGGAAAATATTTGCACATTAGTAATGCCACAGCAAGAAAAAGTTACACCTGCTCTGTTGTTTTTTTTTTCCTCATGTTTCTTTGGTGTTTTCTCTTCTGCAGAATGCATTCTTGTACTTCCAGATAAAATCTGCCTTTTATAAGGATAGTGAAGGGAAGTTCTGCTCTCTACTGACACATAGGTTGCTGTTAAATGACTGTGAAATTTTGACTTTTTTCTCTGCTGGGAAATAGTTCAGAGTTCAAGTCACACTACATGAAAAGCACATTAAGCATGGAAAATATTCATAATCTTTTCTATTGTTTTAGGAATTTGTAGTTATTGTTTTCATTAATAATCTGTAAAAAGAGAGATAAAAGTGTATAATACTGAAAGGGTTTATTGAGGGTTTATTATATGATTGTGAGATACTTTAAAATTTCATAACCCTTTAGAGTTCTTCATATGACTCTTTAGGGATATCTGTACACTAAAATGAATTACAGAGGCAAATACAAAGTATTCTCTTTTTAATTCTATAGGTGAATTTATAGATCGAGTACGACAGAAGAAGAGCGATATAACTGTTTTGGATCTAGGATGTGGCAAAGGTGGAGACTTACTTAAATGGAAAAAAGGCAGAATTAAAAAACTTGTCTGTACAGGTAAGGAGATGCAGTAACTCCCCAGGGAAAATATACCAGTGTTTTATGGAAAAAACAAGCACGTCTCAGGTCTTTTATTCCTTCCTTTATTAATAAGCCCTAAAATGCAATGATATACCTCCTGTGGTAAAGTTTTTGCCTTTTAATCTGAAGGCCTCAACTTTATTGCCAGCATAAATATAAGAACCATCATTGATTTTTTTTTTCTTTGTGTGTAATCAGCATTCATTTCAATTCAAATAAGAGCTAGTATAAGAAGCACAATTGCCAGCGATTGTCTCTCTGTATTTTGCCATGTCTGTTCTCTCATGTCTAAGCTTTTGCAATGTTTTTACCATTCTAAAAATAAACATGAAAGTTACGTAAAAAATGCTGTGTTATAGTTTTAGAATTGTGTACTGTCCATATTCAGTGAAATGAATACCTGAGATTCAAAGAGTCTTAAGAAAAATATATATCTGTGTATATCACAAATCTTTGCATTTCAGTATTTACCAACTTTTTTTTTCTTGCAATTTGTAAAAAAAAAAAAAAAAAAAAACTTCATATCTGAGTGTAACTGAAGATAGCTTTTATCCATGTGTTAAAGTGTTGGCTATGTTCAATAATCTTTCCAGTTTTCTGGTTTGAGGAGAAGTTTGCACATTTATTTATTTATTTTGAACAGATATTGCTGACATTTCTGTGCAGCAGTGCAAGCAGCGGTATGAGGACATGAAAGGACGATGTCGCTACAATGAATATATTTTTGATGCAGAATTTATACAAGCAGATAGTACCAAGGTACGTTTGCCCTATTTTATAATACTTTTGGAGACTGAAGATTCTTATTTTAAGCAAGATATAGGTAGTGCTGTGATGTTTTGTTTATGTTGTATAGTTTCAGGATAGTATTGTTGCACTAGTGAAAGTCAGTTCCACAAAGAGTAGTTAAGAGTGTTTGGTTATTGGTCCCAGTGTAACAGCTTGAATGTCTGTTTCATTGAAGTAGCTTCAATCTGTTTTTCTTTTTTTTTTTTTCCCCAATCTAACAAGGGAAGGGAATTTTTCTAGCAGCATTTTGGCTACTTTAATACACACCTTCAAGACTTCTGTAGTACAGCAGATTCCTTAGGCTGAATGAACCCAGTGTGGAATGTATTGCTGAGGTTTAGGAGACTGTGTTTTACCTAGCACTGCCTTTGCTTCCTGAAAATGAAGTCAGAGTATGCCCTGCTTGAGGGTTGAAGGCCAGAGCCCGGCCGGTTCCTGAAAGGCTGAACTGGTTCTTCCCAACTATAAATGGGCCTGTGACTTGAATTCTTGATTGCTTTCTTTCCTTGTTGCTTCCAGTTCTGGGCTCCCCAGTACAAGAGGGATGTGGAGCTGCTGGAGAGAGTCCAGCGCAAGGGAATGATCAGGGGCCTGGAACATCTGCCCTATGAGGAGAGGCTGAGGGAGCTGGGCCTGTTCAGCCTGGAGAAG
>JAUBNY010000183.1:521097-546635 GCA_032275445.1 Crypturellus soui
GGGGTTGGACTAGATGATCTCTAGAGGTCCCTTCCAACCTTAGGCATTCTATGATTCTGTGGAATGCAGTCAGTTGGAAGCTTCCTTACGGTCTCTTCCTTGACTCAAAATTGCAGTCAGGGAAAGGGAATAAAGCCTTGGCCAGAAAGAAAAGGGATATTTTCACATTGTTTTTGCAGCTCAGTCTCGCATTCAAGTATACTGTCTGTTGTGCACACTCTTCAGGCTGTCTGTCTGTACACATAACACATTCATCTCCCTCACTTTGTATCTCTACGCTCATTTTTTGTACACACAGTGCAAAATCTCACTTTCACGCCTTCTGTAGTTCCTTCCATATATCAGTTTGCTGTATCTCTCCCTGTTAGAAGTAGAGAAGAATAAACGAACAAGTAAAAGTACTATGGGAATGTGAAGTATCTGTCTCTGACTTCATGCCACATCCACCACTCTATATGCAGCAAGTGGTACAATGGTATGCAATGGTGGAGTACAAGGCAAAAGCGTGGCAGACTTTAATCTAATAATATCCAAGGCCACCTCCTCCACCACTGCTGGTTACTTGGACTGAGAAAGGGCATTCATGTGTATGCATGTCAGAGAAATACAGCTCGGAGGCTGGGCAAGCTGCTATGTTTAATGCCACTCAGTTGTATGTTTTTATGGGTATTTTCTGAGCAAGAGAAATGTTAGTTCTGTTAGTTCTGACAAAAACTTGGAAGATAGAAATTTCATATTATTATAAGAATGTTTTTGAAGACTATTAGCCATTAGTTTCCTTTTGACATGTCACATATAGAGATCCAGTTAGAGATACTTTAAAAGAATGTTGGGGAAATGATGACTTTGAAATGTATCTGTATATTCTTGTTGCTCCCAAATGTCATGCATGATTTTCTGTGTAGCCCTGGGCTGCTTAATGTCATCTTTGATTGTATCCTTGAAGGTGTGGGGGCTGAAAGGAAAAACTTCAAAAGATTATGGAGTAGTGTATTTTTTCAAAGAATTAAGTGATTTATGCTTGTTTCTTTAGCTTCTGGCAGTTATTTATTTATTTTTTAAAATCCATTTCAGGATCTCCTGTCTTCCAAATATGATGATCCATATATATGCTTTGACATTTGCAGCTGTCAATTTGTTTACCATTATTCATTTGAGACATATGAACAGGCTGACATGATGCTTAAAAATGCTTGTGGGAACCTCTCTCCTGGGGGCTATTTTATTGGCACGACTCCAAATAGCTTTGAGCTTGTGTAAGTACTTTTATTTTCTATTACTCTTTTAAATGTGTTTGAAACATTATTAAGTGATAGTCATTCTTATCATGCTTTGATATGTTTGTGCCAAATAATCCCACATTTTTGCAGTGTTTTTTTCCTTCTAGTTAGTAAATCTCACACATGAACTTGGATCAAATAGGTGAAGCTGTACTAACCCCTGTCTTTTGCACCCAGGGCTTTCAGGGGTGAGTCTAGATCCTCCTGTGTAGACCTGTATTGACTTTAAATTGTGACAAAACAGCTACAGACTCAAGAATAACTCTGAGGACTTTGCTATGGTAGTTGCAAGAAATCCTTTTCTCTATAAACTGCATGAGCTGAAGGTTAATTTCTAGGTCCATTTAACGTTTGGTACATTGTGTAGGAGTGATGAACTGTTAAAAACTAATATGCTTCCTTGCTTGATACTGCTGTTTTGATACCTTATTTAATAAAGGGGCTGGGAAGGTACTGAGACCACTGAACTCTCAGGTGTAGCAGTATGAAAAATACTTTTGTGTTTCTTCTGTATTATTTTTGTGTTTGTAAAATTTAAAATTTGGTCAGTCAGTTACTATTTGTTAATATCTCACTTTATAGAAAACGACTTGAAGCTTCAGAAACAAATTCATTTGGGAATGATGTTTACAGTGTAAAATTTGAAAAGAAGGGAGATTATCCGTTGTTTGGCTGCAAGTATGACTTCCACTTAGAAGAGGTGGTTGATGTTCCTGAGTTCTTGGTTTATTTTCCGTTACTGGAAGAGTAAGTTAAGTTTTTATGTGTAATGCAAAGTTTAAGTTTTTTTATAATGCAAGCAGTGAAATGTGAATAAGCAGTCGTTTAGCTTGTGCATCTTTACATAGTATTGTCAGAAAATAAAAGCATTTTGGTTATCTTAAAATATCTTTCTTTCCTTCCTCTTTTTTAATTCTTGCTTTAATTTGAGAAGTTCCTCACGTTTCTCTCCAAGTTTGTATAATCTGGCTTCTAACAATTGTACCCATTTTGAGGTGCTCTGGTCAGAAGCTCTGAAGACTAATGCTCTCTTTCAAATAGGAATATCAGTACCTGCTGTGCTTGATAAGCAGCCAACCTTTAATGCAGTCATCTTTCTCTTCCTTTAGTCTTAACTCTTTTTTTTTTTCCCAGTAGTTTCATTCTATCCTTTAGAAAGTCTTCCTGTGTATCCTTTTCATCATGGTGCCTCTTTCTTATCCTCCCAAGTGTTGGATGGGATATTTAGGAAGGATTTTTCTTTCAAATTTTGTTTTTCTTCCTCTGCATTTACTGTTTAGTTCATCTGTGAACATGTCTTTTTCTGTTACTTCTGCATGAATTCAGATGTGGCTCTCCCAGTGTGCCTCCTTCTGAGGCATAGTCAGATGTTTCTGCATTCTTTCTTTTTCTTTTCTTCCCACTATTCAAGCTCTCTATGAATCTTAACCCCACACTGAGCTTTCTTTTCAAAGCTGTAGCTTTTCACCCACTATATTTCTAGATCACAGTGAAAAATATCACCATCTGTCACTGAGACTCGCACTGTCAGTGTTGTTTGACCACAGCACCTTAGGTTGTAACTTCGGTGAAAATCTTAGCATTTCCATAGTGGCTGGTTTGCAGGACAATGAGACTGTAGGAGCAATAACTTTTTTTCCTATATGTAAACTGAGATGGAATTTATGAGCTTGAATGTGTTGGGAGAAGAGATGTCTATCTGAATGTTTATGTTGGGTTCTTTGCAGGCTTTTGTTGACATGATTCATACTTAAAAAGTACAGTTTGTACTATTTCACTGGTAGTGCAGACGACTTTTCATCCCAGTTCCTTTACTGAACTATACAGAGATTGTAATCCTAGTGAATGCCATAAGATGTCACTGTGACTTAAAACTGGTCTTTAGCAAGGAAAACTGAAGTAATTTTGTGGATTCCCCATGTAAGTGTATTATTTTGTCAGAATGGCGAAGAAGCATGGTATGAAATTAGTCTACAAAATGACATTTCGGGAATTCTATGAAGAAAAAATCAAGAATGAGGAGCACAAAATGCTATTAAGGAGAATGCAGGCCTTGGAGGTAAATACAGGGTGAATTTATTGCATTTAAGTAGTTGTTTACATTTTGCTGATTATTTGTGCAATAGTTGAAATTCTTGTTATGAATATTCTTCAGTTAATTAAAGACTACAAATAAAAATACTAAAGTTCTGTGACTGAAAGCACAGGTCAGATTTGTAGGTAAAATTTCAGTCTTAAGGAAGATTTTCATTTTTATTATATGGTAGGCAGAGGAGCACATTTTTTTCATTTTTATTTGACTAGACATATTTGATCCGGTTTCATATAGAAATCCAGGAATCCTTTCTGACATTACATAGTGATAACTATAATCCATTTGTTTCTCATCACAGGAAGACTGAAAACTGGATCTTTGCACAAGGAATATTGATTGGAAAGATAGAAACTAATCTAGTGGGGATGAAAAAAATAGGATATATTCGTATAGGAAAATGGCAGTTAATTGCTACTGAATATATCCTTCTGCCTTGTGCCTCAAGCTCTTATACTGGATGACTTTAGTAGGTTTATAGAAGCTTTCCAATAACCTTCTGGGATTTTTTTTTCTTACTTTTCCTCCTCCTTCCTTCCTGGCTTAAAAAATAGCAGTTTTTGACATAAAACTATCCAGTTGAATATCTGTTGGCATATTAAATATTTGTCATGCGGGCTGCAGGAGGACTTGACTGTCCTTTTTGACTCTGAAAAAGACAGTGTTCTGTGTGGGCTCCCCTTACACTGTGTCACTGTGCTACTGGTAAACCTATCAGCTTGTTAGAAAAGTGAGAAATGTTTTAATAGTTAGTGGCCACTTACTTTTGAGAACTGTATTGGTAAGTACAGGCTATTTTGTCCTGAGATCTTATATATAGTCTTGAATCAGATGTATACTTCGGTTTATAGCTGTGGTATCTCATTTAGATATTCTAAGTGTTCTACTTGAAATCTCCCAGTTGTGTAAAGTTTAGTTCTCTGTATTTCTGCTGAAGAGATGTCATTTTGTTTGGTTGCTGTTCTGGAAGAGTTACATGAAGATAATATTAATGATGAGCTCTACAAGGAGAAGAATTTTTCTAGCTATCCTGTTTCAGAGGCATTATTAAACTTAATTGATAAACCACAAGTGTCACATTTTATGGGAAGTAGGTAATATCGCACTCAATTCTACAAGTCTTATAAGGAACATGTTAAGCTTAGATGGCTCCTTTAAAGCTCTGACCTTTGTTTTCATCTGTGTTTTGATAAATTTTTGATTTATATGGTCGATGCAACTTAATATCTAATCAGTACTATTTCCTTTCCCCGCCCCCCTGGCCATGTTCCTCAGCCATTCTCTACCTTTGGGGATTCCAAGCTTGTTTCTGATAAACCTGATGATTATGAGCATGCAAAAGAGTTTATCAAAGATGGCAAGGCAAAGTTACCATTGGTAAGTTCCTTCTTACTTCACTTGAATAAAGTATGCTTAGAATTTAGGTCCTAATCTTGCAAATGTTTGATATCTTATTTCAACTACAAAATGCAACTGGTATGATTGTCTCTCTGCATACGTGAAAAAATACACAACTGCAAGGTTATAGAGTTTATCTGATCTGTAGCACTTTCTCAACCATTCACTAAGTTGTTAGCAATTCAGAAGGCTTGTAACGGTGTAAAAGTATATTTTACCATCTTATTGGCAACTGCTGTAATGCTCCTTAATTTGAAATACTTTATTTGGTTTCTGAATGTTTGCACATATTAAAAACATTTTTTAATTCTTTTTCTCTTCTCTAACATGCGGATCAGTTGAAAATTGTCTTCATAATATTGTGTGTATTCAAAATCTGGAAATGTTTTTGTGTTTCTCCTCTTAGGCCAAATGCTTCTCTTCTAGAATGCCTACACTTGGTTTATGAATATAGAAATAGAACACATATGATACTATAAACTATATTTAATGGAAGTCATACTAGATTTAAAATAATTAATTAATAAGACTTTTTAAAATTCTAATCCAGCCTTCAAGACGACTTACTACCTTTCTGAGCTTGTTGTCTTTCTCAGATTCTTGTAAAGCATTTTTAATTTTTCCATTCTGCTTAAGAGTACATGACAATCTTGGGAGTCCACTGGACTCATTTTTAACAGTTGGACTGTATTTTTAACGCCTTGCAGTTAGACATTGAACAAGCCACTCTTTTGTTCATGATTTTTCAGCCAGCTCTGGGTTCTCCTTATGAGGTTTGTTTGGGAAGACTCTGTCAGTATCTGAGAGTTTTGTAAGACCAGGATAGGAGTGCTGGGGATGACGTCTTGTATCTATTGCTTCCTTTTACGACATGGTCAAAAAATGAAGCAAGATTGCTGTGATTTATTCCTGATCAGCGCTGTTTGACTTTCTTGCAGTATAGATCCCTTGGTGCTTATAAATTATGTTATTTTGGATTTTTTAAATTAATATTTCTTTACATTTGAGCTTCCTCTTTAATTGGCTTTTTAAAAATTAAGTGATGTGCTTGCCCTTCTGTCTTCCTGTGACTGAAACAAAAGATAGGCATTAAATGTTTCAGATTTTTTTTTGTAGTGTTTGTTTCTTTATAGTCCAAGTTAGGAAATAATGCCAGTTGTTTACAGGTTTTTTTTATGGCCTTTTCTATGGTTTTCAAGTTGTCACTCATTCTTGTATTGAGTCAACCCCATTCTTGCTTTTAAATGAACCTCCCAGCACTTTATGTTCATTTTTGGGTAAAGGGATCCAAAGTTCCCCAAACCCATCCCAAATTTCATGTACGTGCAATTCCAGGTTTTGTAAAGAGCTGTAGTGATCTAGCTGTGGCAGCTGATGCCTTTCCAGCCCTTCTCTGCTGTATTGGTCTCAGAATTGGTTGAGAATTGAATTGGAGCTTTAGGCCTTTGTCTTGTGGTTCTCTAACAAGAAGGAACCCCAGCTGGAGTCTTATAATTTTAGTAAAGTCATTAGCATTTATTCCACGATACCATCCTGCTTCACTGTGATGGATATAGCATGAGGCAAGTCAGCTTGAAATTATTCACTTGGAGTGTTTTCTTTTTCTTTCTCTCTTTTTATTTAATCATTGATTATTTACAATTCATGTTCTGAGGCTCCTCATTCCTGAGGCTACATGCCTTTTACTGTATATACAAAAATCCAACATCAAGAGAGAAAGGAAACCTGCTGTGTTTGAAAGCTAGTAGTTCTCAAAAGCAAATTTTTGAATTATATATATGCTGAATTATAATGATTTGGTCAGGATTGACCAGGACCTAATTTATGGGCTAAATCATGTCCCCAGTAAAGGCAGAGGGGAAAGGGGTGAAGTGGCCAGAGCAGAAAATCACCTTGTTCTTTGTCACCTCACACTACTGCTTTGGTAGGGTGAACGGCAGCGGCTTTTTACTGTGAGTGCTTCCCTCGTTGTGCTGCTGGGGCTGGAGTAGCTTCCAAAGGGCTGTGAGGCAGAGCGCTGTTCACCTCTGAGCTGCAGTGGGACATGGCCTCCTGCAAGTGGAGGTTTTGGGGGCTGCAGGGACCACTGGGTTGGGGGGCAGAGCTGCTGGGCAAGGTGGGTAGCCCTGAGGCCCACGGTCAAGCGTGTGTGGTCTACAGCAACAGTAGTGTCCAGATTCACTCTAAGTGAATAGACAGCTGCTGGGAGTGATATAAAGTTACTCTGAAAGATTGATTATCCCTGGGATAATGTGTTTTGTATTTTCCTCATACTCTTATTTAAACTATCTGTTTTGCCCCCTTCTAGGGAACTTTAAGTAAATCTGAATGGGAAGCAACAAGTAAGTATTGTTTTGAAAACTCAGTGCTGACTGAAGGGTGGGGATGAGAACTGTGTAAAATGCATAGACTGTTAATTCTTAAAGAATAAATAGGCTGTAAATTCTAAAAACATAAAATATCTCATTTAATGTTATTCAGATACCTAAATGTGCATTTCCAGAATTTGGGGGAAATGCATAAAGAAGGTTTTTTTAGCTTGCAAACTTTTTTAGTATAACTGTAGTTGCACTGTTTGGGGAAACATTGCTTATAGTGTAGGAGAAAGGGATGCCAAAGTTAAAGTATCATTTTACTGGAACCAAAGGATTTAATATAATACTTCTATGCTTTTGTTTGGTAAACTTGGGTATTATACGATTACCATTCAGCTAGAAAACAAGCTTCATTTGAGCTGTGTGTTCGTCAAAAAATGTAAACCTCTCCTGGGGAGAGGTAGTTTGAAGCTTTACTCATTATCTGCAGTGATAAATACACATCAGGAAGAAACAATTAAAAGTATAGCTAGTGAAAATGTATTTAGTATTTATTTATTTATTATTATTAAAACTCAGTGCTTCAGGGAGTAGAAAGGACTTGGTATTGTTAAATACATTTTGAACGCTGTGAGCAGATGTGTTATGGAAAACTTTTGATATTAGGTTTTTCCACTCTAAATTTAATAAAACATAAATATTTCCCAGGGAAATGATTACTAACTTCTGTGTAACTGTTTCCAACCAGGATTTGCATTTTTACAGATATGTTTTACCAGGGTTAGCAGTTTTAAACAAGGAAACAAAAATCCTCCAAATTGATTTGTGAGTGATTATTTTATTTTTGTGAGTGATTTAAATTCCTGGAATAGAAAACTCTTAGCTGTTTTTTTTAAGAGGTGTGAATTATAAAGGTAGACATTAATTCTGTCAATGTGTTTCATAAATCATGAATCTAGCTGAAAGGGCCTTTTTATACCCTTAAAAGATTGCTGTATTTCTAAAGTGGTCTCTTTGCAGAGAGATCTGGAGTGCGGTGTTTCTGATGGTTAGGATCCAGCTTTTTCCCGTTAAATGGAACCTCACTTTGCTCTTTTCTTGAAGAATGTTTCTAGACATCTGGCTTGTCTAAATGGATTTTCCATATAGCTATGACACCTTATTCATTAAAACAAAAATTGGGTTCAACTGGAAACCTGTCAAACTTGTCTCATGATCTCTTAAATTGGTTAAATTTAACTCTCTGGTATGAAACGTGAGAACCTCTGGTATGTCTCTCTTCATATGCCAAGTGTTTTATCTCCCAAGAATTCTGGTCTAGACTGTTTGAATACCCATTTCGAGACTGATGAACATTTTGGGCTTGGAAAAAAAATAAGCACGCTATCTAGTGTTTGTAAATATTTCTTCTTTGTTGTCTCTTGAGAAAAAAAAATCTTAACATAAGTTCATTTAATTAAAAAGTGAAGCTGATCATTCCAACCCCAATTTTCCTTTAATGCATGTATAAAGAAGTCTTCAACTTAAAATTGTGTATGACCTTTTATGCACCAGTGAATGTTAATTATATTCTATATTGGCATTCTATAATGGCATAGTTAAGATTGCATGATAATTTGTGAATTGCATTTGCATTTCAGTAGTGTCATTAACTCAAGTTAGTGTTACATTAACCATATTAACAGTATTTAGAATATATTACTTTTACACATGGCTAGCTCCATCTTGAAAATATACCTACAGACAGAATTGCAAGTATGTTTGAATTGAGTCAGTGTTAGAATCCTCCTCCATGAGTTTGTATGCTAGAATTACTGATTAAAAAATAGTCATCTTTATTATTTTGGTAATCTACTAATAGATTGTTTGGGTAAAATATCAACCTGTTCTCATTTTGAAAACCCAGATGACTGGTAGAGTAAGTTGAAAGTTTTAAAAACTCTATTTTCTCTCTTAGGTATTTACTTGGTGTTTGCTTTTGAGAAACAACTGTGAAACTTCATATACTGGGTGCAGCAAGAGGAGATCATATCCATGTGCAAGTTGGAATGGTCTAAAATCCATTGTGGCAACTATTTTTTTATTTTTATTTTTTAATTATCTAAAGTGTGCAGGACACTACCAAAAAAAAAAAAAAAAAAGAGAGCAAGCTCATGATTCTGAGTTACATTTGCCTGTCTGTGACAGATGGACTTGTGGGTGTATATATAAGAAAGATTCAAAACCAGTCTTTTTAAACATTTTTAAGCAGTCTGCATGCCCTCAAAACTCATATTTGAACTTGACACAGCTTTATGTTCCAAACAAATGTGTTAATATGTTTGTGACTACAAGCCCGATCCTGCATTTCCTGAAGTCGGTGGAAAATGACTATTGATTTTGGTGATGCAGAATGAGGGCCTAAAGGTTCCGCTGCAAACCTCAGTCAATTCGTACTGAGGTATATTCAAACATGTAGGGCACATCTACATTGCATGTAGGGCTCAATGGCAAATAACTCCTGAGTCCATCTGAGTACCTCTGCCCTGTGCTCTGGCCTGCAGTGTAAATTTACCTTAGTGGTATTCAAGGTGTAGTTTACATAGTAAAGTCCCATGCTGTTCTTGTTTTTTTGTTTTTTTTTTTTTTTTTTTTTTTTTGGTGTGTGGGTGTGTGTGCTTTCTGATATGTAGTGTCACTTTGTGGTGCTTTCAAGATTAAATTGGTTTGTTCTGTACAAAAGTGCTCTGAAATAGGTGAATTTCTGAAAGTTTAAAACTCCAAGTTATTCCTCTAAGTATGAGTGTGCAGTAATCAATCACAACTGCTGAGACTAGGTTACTGAATGTTTTCTGTTACATTAAACACTCTCACAGCTCTTTGTAGTATTAATATTTCCATTGTTCATAGTTTACTACTGACAGTTTCTAGATGGATCTTTTTCCAATATTGACACGTTTCCCATTTGTTTCACAAAGTTCCTTCTTGGCAAGACGAGCTATACATGCTGCTGGGGTCCTCAGTGCAGTCCTTAAAGCATTAGGAATGTCCTCATGTAATGCATCATGAACTAAAGGAGGAACCTGTGTGACACTTGAGGACATTGGCAATTCCCTTGGGAAGGGAGGGATGAGCACGATTGCACATGCTGGCACACTGCTCCCCAAATTTCAGCCAGCAAAATGTACCTGAAGTATGCTCTGGTCTTATTAGCAAGTAATGATGTAACCAACTACAGTGCTACTGCTCAAGTCTCTTAAAGCTGGTACAGGGATTCCCAGTGTGATGTTTGTTCTGCATTCAATGTGCCTGCAGCAGCCCTATGGTGTGTGGGCATGGCTGCTTGCTTCAGTTCTCCCCTCTGCCCAGTTCGCTAAAAGTAGCTTTTTGCTGCTGTTGCCTCATGTAGCTTACATACAGGTGGAAAACGTTGATAATATGTGAGCATTTTGTGTATCTTTAATAAACCTAGGTTTATTAAACCATTTCTGTTAGAATTCCGCATTCAAAATTTTCGACCTTGTGTTTGGATGAGCTTCTGCATCTAATCAGATCATGATTGCTGTGTTTTTTTTTTCCGATAAAAGGTCATCTCTAAACTTCACCAGGTCAGTGTAATCAGTCAATACTGCTACTGAAAAAAAAAAAAAAACCTCAAGGCATCTAAAAAAATACTTACAAAAATAGCTGAAAAAGGCCAGTGCTTTACAAGTTCTGAAATATTTCATTTAACTTCATGTGTACATCAAAACCATTATTATTTTTATTTTCTAAGGAATCATCAAGTAGGAGCAGAGAGGGAAGTCGAGTGAAGTGTCCTTCCACTTTTAGGCAAGTTTCAGTAGTTCCTAATGTCACAATCCCTGTTTTCCAAGTAGAATGGAGTGACTTCTCAAAGAAACAAAGGAGCCCAGTGAGCCACCTTCCCTAGGGCTGCCAATGGAGAAGAGAGGAGGGGAGGGCCAGGACCTCTTGCTTGGATGGTTTTTGCAGCAGAATGAGTTGAAGCAACTGCTTGGAATATAAAAGAAAGGAGGAGCAATGCATGAAGAGTGTTGCAGCTTGAAGAAGGGGTTCAGAGTCGCTTTACATAAAATTAGAAAGGACAACTTTGGTTCAGTTTGCCAGTTGTCATCTAGATGCTGCAACTTGCTTATTTGGGAAGAGGAGCTAAGAGGGTCTATAACCTTTTTCTCTAAATCGGATGAGGGCAGAGGGGAGCTGTGGTAAAACTCAGTTGTTCAGCATGTAGTTAAGGGGGAGAGCCAGTGTTGCTGAAAAATGGTTTGCACTTCAAAATTTATATGAAACCTTAAATGGGGTCCCTGCCTCCGGGGAAAAAATCAACTTTCCATGAAAACAGTGAAATCCTCTTTTAACTAATTGCTTGATATTTTCAAGAGAATAGAGTCTCAGTAATATCATGAGGCAAGATGTTCCTCTCACGGCCTTATTACTTTGGCAGTAAGTGGATTGCAGAAGTGGATTAATTATCAACCCCTTGATTACTCTGCAGATGTTTAATTTTTATTTCTTCTGAAAGCTTTGGTTTTTAACATAAGGAGGGAAGACTTGAGCCTGTTCACAAAACGAATGTGTGCCTTGCACTGACAATTTGCCCTAACTCTTTTTTTTTTCCCCCATCTGTCTACATTTTTTTAAAAGAGGGTATTCTGTATTTTATTCTCTGATGTTTTAGTTGAGCTTATCATGTGCTTGCTCAATTAATCTGTAGTGTGTGAATTTGTTCCTTATTCTAAGGAATGTCCTGCAACCTTACAGCAAAACTCATGATGTTGAACCCTGAACTTGTCTGCAAATGTGTCGTGCTTGTTTTTTGCTACCATAGCATTTTGATATGTATGCTATAGTGAACTAGACACCAATGCAGTAGAAATTGCTGTAGAGAAAAGATGTGAGCATGTACAATGTTTTGTACTTAAATTTTAAGGAAGTGCCTGAGGAGGCTTATTACCTGGTAGAATGCACTTGGCTAATGTAAGAAGTTAGGCTTACTTCAAATCTTATACATTTTTCTGTTACAATATTTGAATAGTTTAATTTACATAATGAACATCTCAGTTCTTTGAAACAAAATGCTTTCCTTTTGAGTCATATTCTATTTAATAAAACATGCTCTCATCTAAAATTTAGTTTTATTGAAAAGAATAATTACATGGTGTCTTGGAGTTGCTAAACTGTGTTTGTAAAGACTTGGGAAATAATTAATTTGGGGAACGTTAGGATGGGTAGCAATACATTTAAGACATCTATAAAGTAATCAGAGGTTTGATAATGAATCGACTTTTGCAATCCACGTATTGCCAAAGTAATAAGGCTGCTAATTTTTTTTTCCTTTTTTTTTTTTGAGCGAGGGATAGGGAATAGTTGCCTGATACCAACCTGGATTAATAGGTGCCTGGAAACCTCAGTTCCCCGAATTCACTGCATGCTCCAGATGAGAGCCTCTGCCTGTGCGAAAGTGAGAGGAAGCAAACATCTATATTGCTATTTATGGATATAAATAAGTGTCCTGATTTTGCAGGTGTGGCAGGCAGAAAAATCAGGTCATTTAAATTCCAAAGAAACATGAAGACAAGAGTGAGTGTTTTTTGAACAGAAAGCCTCATTTGAGATTTAAAAAAAAATCTTATAAAAGCTGAATTTTTGTGCTGGTGACACCGTAAACACTTTGTACTGGACTTAAATGGTTATCCTGTAGCTCATGGTTGGCATCTGCAGTGTGTTGCACTTTAGACTCGTGTACTCGTGCTGGTGTGGGATTGCTTTTGCTCAGCCTCTCTCGCAGCAGCAGCCCTTTGGAGCCTTGTGTCACCGCCAGATTCACCCTGCTGCCCTAAGGGTCCCTGCCGCTTCGAGAGCAGACGAGGTCTCCAAACACAACTGATTGATAAACAGAGTTTTGGTAGGTTAAAGCTCTTCAGATGTTGCATAAATCCCATTTTGATGGAAGCTGAACGTCTCTTCATTTTAATAAAGCTGGATCTCAGAACTGTGGTTTCTGCTTTGCTTTAATGTGTCTTCAAACACTGAAGTTCCCTTTGAGGGTAGTATAATTGAGTGTATAAAGGTCAATTGATCTGCACTGTTAACAACTGAAGCTTAAATTTCAACAGCCAACTTCCTAGGAGTCACTCTGTATCTTTTACAGATAAAACAGTCCTGCCTAAGTTCATGCAAGCAGTATCTGACACCCTGTGATGGAAGCATGTGTTTTTGGTCATGTCTAACAGGAGTTGTTTTGCAAAGGTGTGAATATAAATTGTGATTAAACTGTGATACGCTGCTCTTTTACAAACATGTCCACAGGTTCCACAGCAACAAAGATAGTAAGTTTTGTTAGATCGATACTTCCCCACTTTTACAAAAGGGTGCATGAAATAGTAAACACAATCTTGGTTTATATATAAAATACAATTTTAGAATCTCTAGTTTTTATAGTCTAAGAAATGGCTATACAGACAAATAATTTTCTAGACACAGAGCTATTCTGATTTCTTTGGCCCAAACAGCCCATTTCTGAAATTCCCTTGCTTCTGACACCTGCTAGTGTGTATCTGCATCAGGCAGCTGGAGCTGAAGCTTCCCTCTTCGTAAAAGCTGTGGGCGAGCTCAGCAAGAAGCAGTAATTACAAGGTAGGAAATTATTGGCTTCCTTGTTTAATTGTCTCTTCTATGAATTATGCATTTTTTGTTCAGCTTCCTCCTGAGAGCAACCTTGAGAAAAGATTGTGTTGCCTGCAGAATGTGTGAGGCTCCCTGCACCTTGAATGTAATGCTATGGATGACCCCTCTAAAACTGGGGGACTGGAGGTGGTCTGTGCCCACCTTAGGCTTTTAGTTAAAAGTGTAGAGCCCTTAGCTATCATAACCTGATTACACAATATACAGCACACTTAAGGTGATATTTGTATAAAAAGGAACTCAATCCAAAATAAAGACATAGTCCTGAGGTGGCCTGGAAGACATACGTATCAGTGACTAGATTTGTCCCTTTCTACAAGCATCTACAAGCATCAATCTGGCATGCAAATGCTAGCTGCTGTCCAAACGTGCAAAATAATCAATTTCTGCTCTGAAGAGCAGTCTTTAAGTCAAAGATAACTTGGTTTTGTTTTGTTTTTAAATTATTTAAGTTATTCTGTTTGAGTGGACCTTTGCCTTTGATAAGACTATGAATCTGTGCCTGAATAGAGGTGAACTGAGGTTTTATGTAAATTTTATTGGCAATTCTTAGTAAGGCAGACATATATTAGTCTGGTATTTAAGAACATAAAAAATGAATGTATCATAAAAGTGATGCTTTATGTAATTGCTGCCGCTACATAACCACATCGTTACCCAAGAGCCTAATACGACAGAAAATAAACACGTGCATTAGCCCTCAAGACCAGGGTTTGAATACGAGAGCAGCAGCTGTTAACCCAATATCTGAAGCAGAAGGATGAGCAGGAGGCAAGGAAATCCTACAAGTGATTGAGGAAAACCAGAATTTCAGATCTCCAGAGCTGCAGGGAGATAGGGATGCTGTTTTACTAAGTGGTAGTGCATCTTTTGAAAATAGGCACCAAAAAAAAAAAAAAAAAAAAAACTGGTTTTATGGTTTTCCTTTTCAGAGATTGGTGATGACTCCTGAGATAAATGGAAACTAAATGTACCATTTGGCAGCATTCCTGGGGGTTTTCGGATGCCAAATGCAGGTGCATCTCCCTCTTTCTTGAAAAGAGAGGGAAGGATGTCCTCCTCAGAGAAGTCCATTCATGACCTGTTATTCTCACATTATCCAGAAATCTTGAATGATGAACCACTTTTAAAAGGCCATTTTTTTTTTTTTAAGCTGGCTTTCCCTTAGAGTTGGCCTGATAGTAGTAGTCACTGCATTAAACTGCCTGCTGTTGCCGGTGCGAGCTAGCTATAAGAGTGAGTTAGGTGTGTTGGATGTGCGGGCCGGAGCAGGGCCCCGCTGCAGGGCGTTTCGGGCTTGTCAAGCCCTACCGCTGGTTAATGCTAAAAATGGTTTGTACTGAGTAGGACACTACATTTAAAATAAACAAAAGAACAAATAAAAGGCATGGTGTTCTTCTTGATGTTTCTTGTGTTATTTTTTATTTCTTCTCTTCCTTGTTCTCCCTTTTACTGTTAAAAGTTGTTCTGAAAGTGGTAGTTTTTTTTTTAACATTGAACTGCTCAACTCACACAGGTAATTATTGTAATCAAGAAAGTGTATGCAGAATACTGTGGGCAAAAGGGCATGCTTTTTAGTCAAATGATTATTTGCAGGATTTTTGTGTTTATTCCTTCAAACTGCAGTGAAGAATAATTATTGTCCATTTCTGTTTCATATCCAGTGAATATCCGCAAGTGATCACTGCTTTAAATAATCATTTCTCCTTAGTTGCATGAAATATTTCAATTTCATGTGTGAAAAGGTCATAGGTCTTCAACTACAAATAATTTTTTTGATAAAAGTGTGCATTGGAGAGCAATATAAACATTCTAGGTCTAGCACGCAAGGAGTTTTTCATTAAAAATCCACCATGAGGAAAATACAACTTTATTTTAGATTCTTCATTTGGACCAGAATCAGTTCATAGAACATGCCCTTATTGACCTTTGCTTAGCAACTTCTTCAAAATAGGTTAAATTGGGTGAGTATTTTACCCTTTCTTGAACACGTACTTGTCTCCAGACAACATCTGTCTTTTCTCTTGTGTTCTTTCCTCTCTCAGCTGCCCTTTCTAGCAGTAAGCTAGCGGTTATAAAATGAAGCTTACCTAACCAGGAGAAAAATTAAATCTTTTGCAGGTATGGTATTTTTCATTCATTTAAAGAGCTGAGCCTCCTATAGAGTCATGAAACTAAAATCCTGATTACGCATGAATGTTTCCATTTAAAAAATCACTATGTTCAGTGTGGTGGAGAGACACTAATTCCTATTCAGACTTTCTGTATTCAATTAGCGAGGCTTTCTGCATTTCTACTCAACCTAAATAGAAAATGGCATGTACTCCCTACAGGACATAGGATTTTGTTTTTTTCTAGTAGGAAATCAAGCTGGATAATCTTACATTTATTCAGAGAAGTATGTGTTTCACTTCTGTCACCTTGAAACTTTTTCTTTAGCTCTAAAAACAACAATCCAGTTTTGATCAACTCAGGTGATGATGTTTGTATAGAAAGACATGATAGTGTTCTTTGTAGAGCATCCTTAAGCAATTCACCCTGTGCTATGGGGAAAAACTTTGTTCTCATCTCGTTTGCTCAGCAGAGGATTATACAGAGAGCTAGTAACAAATTAGATCTCGTTTCTAAAATTGGACTGAAGAGGACTGCAAGTATTTGGACATGCAATAGTGATTGCCAAAACTGCTCACCTGATTCAAAATTTCTATTAAGAACCTCTTCTCTTTTTTTACCCCTTCTTTTAAGTGTAGTTTTGGCTCTTCTGTCTAACAGTCCCTGGAAACCCTGACCCACTAGGTTTACTAAAACTTTGTCCAGTAGAAATAGCATTGCCTAGAAGCCTATTTTTTTTTTTTAGGTAAGCTTCATTCTTATCATTTTATGCCAAAGGAAAGGAAAACTGGAGGCCTAGAATAAACAAATGAGGGAGGCAGAACATGGAGACCAAGTGTATTAATTCACATCTGTACTGTAAACTTTAGGCAACTCCAGCTGAAAAGTAATTTCTCTTTTAGTCCCGAGAATCAGCAATTAGAAACTAAGATGGAGACTAGCTCAGATTAGTGTGAACATTTATTAAGAAGTCAAATAAGCAATCAAAGCATTTCTCAGACTCTTGTTTACCTGAGCTTAATAAAGTGTGAGATAATGAATTTGGATAGAAGTGCTTATTAACAGGCCACAGCTTAGTCAAGGGGATCTGTTGTCAAGAACAACCAGGATGAGGTATAGGTGCCATAAAAATGTCGAGTTCAAGCCGAAGCCAAGGCTTAGAGATTAGCTTATAATCACTTTTGTAATATACAGTGAATGGCTTTAACAAGTAAATGATATGCGGCTCAGTCCTGCTGTAATTAAAGGGTGCTAATAGGACATGGCAGCAGCATGGTGCTGGGCAATTGAAGCGATTCATTTGACGACATAAGGCAGGCAGCAGAGTGATCGCAGGGGAGGCCTACGGACCAGCAGCAGAGCTCAGAAGTCTGGGGAATGCTGAGCTGTGCAACGGCACGGGACAGCCCCGTGAGTACGTAACTGGATCCTTCTGTCTACTGGTGTTCTGGCAGACAGAAAGATGCCAAGTGACTCAGCAAGGACTTTGAGGAATATTGCGCACAAAATATTTCTGGTCTCCTGGCCAGTTTCCTGATTTTGTCAGGGACTGTTTTGCAAGCTGCAACAGCATTACTCCGTGATAGTTTAGCCCTACAGTAGGTTCATTTAAAAGATGCTAGATTCATTTTCAGGTGCTTGTTGTGTTTCTAAATACATATCACATATTTTTCCTGCCTGTACAAACATCAGGAGTTAATAGATCCAGGCTGGTTTGCTTGTCTTGCTCCAACGCATTCATTTACCTTCATATATGGTGCTGATAGGATACTGCATCTGTAAAATCTCACCTTGACTTTTCCTAGAGTGACATTCTCTCAGGCCTGCTTTTCTATCAGGTAGAGCTGAGGCTTGTCTTTGCTCTCGTTTTGCTGGGAGCGTGGGGCTGAGAGTTAATCCTTTGGACGTAAACTGAAAGCCAGAGCAAAAACTCTTTGCTCAGCTCAATCGTTGTAACCTTTGTAACAGAAATTTCACTGTGACCCCTGTACTTCTCTGGCTCAAATCCACCCTAAAAAGAACTAACAAACCACGGTGCATGTACATGGTCAGAAAAAGGAGCAGGGCAGGGAGGGAAAGAATGAAGTCAGTAAAAATATCATCTGTGCTTCCCATCAGAGTTTATTCCCAGTCCTTTTTTAAGTTCTCGTGGTTATTTCCAGAGGCCAGAAAAGTCAAGAGAGAATAGGTCGAGGCAGTTCTATCCCTGTGAACCACTTTAGCCAGTGGACATTTTTACTGAGCGAAGCATGCGAGCTATGTACCATTTCACCATGTTTGTGAAAAAAAAAAAAAAGCCAAGGAAGATGCTCAGATCTTTATGGAGCCCAGACTGTTTCCATGCAAGGCTCCCTGTTGCTGTGAGCTGGTTTGTACCTGCTGTGCACCCCAGACACATCTGCACATCCCCAGATTGTTGAAGAGAAGCCGAGTAGCTGCTGGAGAGCAGCCTCCTCAGGCCAGAGGCTTCCTAGTGCCCTCGGGGCAGCCCCTTGCTTAGGCACGACATCTGCAATTGCACAAGGGGAGGCAGCATCAGCATCTTGAATTAAGGTGAGTGGGTATTTCCTTCATGTTTGGTATGTGACTTTCTCTATAGGCTCAGATTTCTTGTGTTGGAAGTTGGCAGTAATCAGAGTTGAATGGAGTAGAAATAAAGCAGGCCTAACTTGACCTCTATGCAATTAACACCACAGGAAAAGTATGAGCAAGATATAGTTGTACTGAGGGAAGTCATGTAAACCTCTAGATATTTTTGAATAGATCTGTGACAAAATACAACTTCCATTTACTTTCAATCTTAAAGGTATGGTAAATGTGTAATTCCTTTTTTTTTTATTTATGTATTTATTTCAGTTGAATGAGTCCATATTTGAACTCTCACAGGCTTTCTAAAAACCTTGGGCTAGCTTCTAAAAACTTAAACTAGGCTGAGAAGCTGCACGGGAAGGAGATCAAATTCCAATTTGTTTTCCACTGCAGTCACAGGGAGTTTTCCCATGGTCTTCTACAGCTTACACTTATTTTGCTAAGTATGTCCCACGTGGCTGGGTATGGCTGGTATGGCCGTATCTCCTTGGATGCACTATACTTCCATCAAAACTAAAAACACACACTTCGTTTTATGTAGTTAGCTCTCTTCTTTTAAACCTAGTTGGCTCCTTGCCTTGCCGGTTTAATGAGTAACTTTCCTTTCTATGACTAGAAACTAAATCATGTCGCAACACTTGGAAACTGTTTCTCTAAATCATGCAGGAACTTCAAGCACTTTCAGAAGCAGCGTTTGCCTGGGGCTGTAATGCAGAGACGAACCCATTAGTGACGCACATAAATTACAGGCTGATGGAGGAAAAGAAGTCAAGTATAAAATAACTGAGATGATAGTTCTTTAATCACATCAGAGCATCTACCTAACTGGAAGGGGACAAAAGGATACATGATAGTAGGTTTTACAGTAGATGATATGTTTAGTCATTGCAGCCTGTCTAAAACTAAAATTTCTTCCAGCGTATCTTAAATTCTGCTTTTTAGTTCACTATTTGCCTCTGGTGATACATTTCTCTTCAGCTGTCATCTTTGCTTAGAAGCATTTTGGCATTTTTCAATCACAAACCATCAGGATAATCCATGTATTATATGGTGTCTGTTCTGAAAGACATTTTATTCAAAAATCTGCAAGCGTGTCCTTCCATTTGGATCTGCTTTTCCTTGCACAGGAACTGCAGCACTGTGTGCACTGTACATTTGGGTTTGTGTACGGGCCCTGCCAAATGGTAAGTATGATAGTTTTTTAACACGATAATGTAAAGACTCTTTAGACAAAAATCATCTTTAAGATCTCTTTTAAACTCCCCAAATAACACAGGCTTGATCTTTACAAGGAAGTCACAGGGAGCTGAATTTGGTTCAAAAGAAATCGTGATTTTTTCTCTTTCATGTGTTTTAAAAGTTGTAACTGCTACCTATTTTCACTAGAGCCCACACTGTAAAATACCATGAAAAGAGTAAAATTCTGTTACAGATTATGGGAACTAGGTGAAATTAGGCATTAGTTGGCAAATGGGAATCATTCATACCTTGTGTTTAGAAGTATCATTGCCTTTTCCATTTTCTTGTTCTACCAAATAAACTTGTGTAAAAGACTGAGGCAGTCAAGACTTTTTGTACTGGAAGTGGTCTATTTTTGCTACAGCTCAAACTCTAAATGTGTTTGACTTGTTAGAAGAACCACTATACCTGCTTTGGCAAGGAGAATGGTAGTCCAGAGAGGTGGCTTGTAATTTCCATCTTTTTTTTTCGTCAGTCTGCACAATTATTCCTTAAAGCTCGTTCAGTTCAGCTGATCCTTAGTGCTGATTTTGCACAGATGGGCTGTAATCAGAGTGTAGGTTTGTCATATGGTTCCATTAATTTTGAGCAGTCTGGTGGTTACGCTGATGTGAATGCCAAATAGGATATTTTTCCTTCCTCTGCTAAGTGGCATCAGATGTCTGCAAGAGGTTCTGTCAGCTTCCTAGTAAAGGAAAAAAGCAGTGGTGCTCAAACCGGGAGTGCCATTGATGACCCTTTTTAATTTATATTTTATTTGTATTTTTATATGCTCTTTTTTATGTAGCCCCTTTTTTCAAGCCCAAGATCAAGGTCAAGTTTCCTTGTGGCAGTTTTGCATTAAGAATTCACACGTCAGAAGCTGAGGCAGTGACTGCTTAAGAGTGTGACCTGTGTCTTGTCGCCAAAGTGACTGTTCCAAAACCCCCTGAGCCATCCAGGGCAGTAGCAAGGGGCCAGCTACTTTTCCAACAGTCAAAGATTAATCATTAAGTGAAGGGAATAAAATACTTGTAAACACACCTTGTGAGTGACTATCCTAGCAAAAAGCTAGGCACTCTGCTCTCTCTCACATAGTTTAATGCTTTTCTCTGCCTTTTTTTCGATATAGGATGTGTTTTCTGAGACTGATTATATATTTACCAGCAGAATTTTAGTCACATTTCCATAGTTCCTCCTATCGCAATACAAGACCATCTTTGATAACTTTTTCAGTCTTTTTTTCTAATACATCTGATCATTGCAAAGATCTACTTGATTATAGACACTCGATTATACACAGCATCATTTGCTACTCTCAGGATGCAGTTACACATATACCTTGAATACTGAAGATTTTGTTTATCGCTATACTTTTTTAAGCTACAAAATTTGGTAGCTGCACAATTAGTTTGAGCAAGGGGGTCTGAGCACAGCATGGTTACACCCCTTGTTCCTGTGCCAGACAATTAGCAACAGATGGTAAAACTGCTCATTGCTGTGGGCAGTCGCAACAGGCTACCTAGTTTCTAGCCTTTGGATCAGTGCAGGGGATCCTTACAGAGGAACCTAGATGCTTTTTAGTGATTTGGTAATGTGAGTTCACTATTGACTTTAGCAGAACAGGTAGTTTTGTGTAAAAAGTCTGTTCGATAGGACTTTGCTTTCCCGTTCTTCAAACTTCAGCAGTAGAAGGTGTTGCCTTGACACGGTGCTGAGTTTATAAGGAGCAGTCTGGGGACTAGGCTGCGATCACTTTTTCTTAAACTGTTACATGTGTTACACATCTGTAATAAAAAAAAAAAGCACGAAGAAACCATTATTTTTTCTCTCACACTCATTAGAAAACACAGACAAGGAAATGTGTTCTTTTAAATTGTGTAGTCTAAAAAGGAGCCAGGGAAGAGAACAGTTTGCCACTGAAGAGAGTACACATCTCTTACACTTTTACTCTGTAAGAATAGCAGGCACATATATTCAGGAAGATCATTCTTCTTGAATTAAAACATCATTAGAACATCAACAAGGTTTTGAGTAACTTTTTATGATTCATGGTCAAAGCAACTTCTAGCAAGTTCTGTTGGGAAACTATTGCTGTGCAACAATCTCTGATAATAACTTGGGGAGTAGGAGCCACAAAGGGGTGAATTTCTGGCAAGACTACACCTGAAAGTCACACCAGCCTGTTCAGCATGACATTCAGTTCTCATCTCTTTGAATCTATTCCTTAAAATCTTTTTAATGTTCTAATAAGTGGTCAAAGTGCCCTTGAAAAGGAAAAAAAAAGTATTTTATCTCCTCTGTCAAACAATGTGTCTATGTGATGTAAAGGAGTGATACAGTAAAAATTCATTCAGTTGGTTCAAATCTGTTTGAACAGTATTGGTGGATTACGTTGTTGCTGTCATACTTTACAGCATAGGGTTGCCCGCTTGCCTGCCTGCCCCCTGCCAGCTCAGTAAGAAGTCAAGGACTGGACATCTCTTTGCAGGGCTTAAAGTCTATTTTTTGTGCTAAACCTAGTGCAAACCTATGGGTACAAAATACCACTTCCACCAAACCAAAGTTCCTGCATTCTTGTCACTGCATTTTCTTACTGATTAAATTATCTCTTTTATATTAACAATTCTGTAATAGTATAAAACTTTCATTTTGTATTTTAATCAACTGCGTTATTTATAACTAGTGTGCTATTATTTTTCCTAGTTTTGTTTAGACATGGTTTAGGTATGGTCTTCTATTAATCTAAAAAAGAAAACTATGGCTTTTATTTTAGTTTTCTCCTAGGTTATTAACTATTTAGTTTATTATTGTCATATGCAATTTAGCAGTTCATTTTAACTCCCAGCACAGAAAGCAGAGTTCTTGGCTGTAAACCTCAAATTAGCTTGACATGCTCTATGAGATACTTGATTTTCTCTAGTTTGCTTCTCACTTTGTAGTAGGACAAGCTCTAACTACCCCTATATCTAGGGTGAATTTGGATTTTATTAGGAAATATGCTTTCTACATCCTGTTTTTCACTGAATTTGATATTGTTAGTATTACACTAATTCTGTTACTAAAATTATGATGCATGCTAACCAAGTGCTTTTTCATTTGCTGGAAATTAAGCTCATTTTGTTTCATCCTGTTCTTTGAATAATAGCTTTCTCTTTGTCCTCATTCTTCAAAGTAAAATTCTTTGCTACTCCTTTGTGGGTTTGTAGGGAGATGTTTGGATCATAATTGTTTCAGGAAATCCACCGTTCCACCGTTTTTTAGGAAATTTTCGGTATGAGCTAGTCACTGACAGGACACACATCATTGTTTTTCCATAAGTTTTAGCATTGTTTCTCCGTAAGCTTTATTTGGCTGCATTTTGCTCCCCAGTCCTTCCATGATCTCCTCTAGGAGCACTTGAGCTTGTCATCTCTGGAGGCCATGAAAACTTCTTCACTTTCTTTTATCACTTTCTTTTACACATATACTGTTCCAGAGGTATTTCAGACTTCATTGACTTTTGTAAACACAAAGCTCACTTTTTCGAAGGCACAGCTTTTCACCACTTAGAAGGCTATGACTTTTAGCCAGAACTGACCTCCAAATTGCAATAATTGAGGAACTCACAGGGAGGATTTTAGAAAGATCAAAGATGCCAAGCAATTTCTTCTTGTGATTTACTGGCAATTACAAGAGGGCATGAGGAAATATATTTCAGTTGAGGAACTATGGAATAGTCTAGCTTAGCTCTCAGAAATTGATTTCCCAGCTGATCCTAAGCCCTGCACTGGGCTTCCTGGGTATTTTCCTTAGAATTTTTCATTAGAATTGGAGCTTGCTAGGCATGCTAGGCTTTCTTTGCAAAAACATGTTGTACATAAAGTCTGTCTGCCTATACATGGTAGGATTAAGAGCAGTTTTTTTCTTCTCTCCTCTCATGAATCAAAACCTTTTGTAAGTTCAGGAAGCTAGAAAGTTTCTGCTTATTTGCAGCTTTACAAACCAATTATGACTAGAATTTTCTCAGATTCTACTTCACTCTTAATAGTGGTTTCGATGCTAAGTGCAGCTTGATATATAGCGCCTACTTTTGTGCACTGATAACTTCACTAATGAGGATGGTGTTCTGTGTTCTAGCACAGTGCTTAGCTCCTTTCCTTCCCCCACATCTGTTTGTTTCTAGCTGACATCTGTGTGTCTATTCCTTTGCTATGGCTGGGAAAAGAAATGTGCCAAATTTCCACATATTTATTCCTGAAAAAGATAAATGCTAGAAAATGAGTTTCTACTCCTGAAATAAAGTTTTTAAAAATGACCCTTCATGACTTTAGAAAGGGATACTGTACATCGCAAATCTGTGTTGTAGAAAAGCTCAGAAAGAGAGAGAAAGAAGACTTGACAAAAAACAAACAACAACCAAACCAAAAACTCAATTCTGAGCTAAATGGTTAAGATTTAATTCTCTTGCTTGGTGACTTTATAAACCTCACTAAATAAGAAGTAACTGCATGTGTGTGAGTTCGTATATCAGTATAGGGAGTGAGCAAAGCACTTGTCCGTTGGAGCAGTGAAGTTAGCAACTGAAAACCACTTGGAAAGAGAGAAATATTGTTGTTGCACTCATGGCATTCTAGGAAGTTGCCTGGGTAGGATGTGCATTTAATCTAGCCAGCATTTGTACAGTCATAGAGATTTGTCCTTTTTTGAGAAGGATCTGCACATGAACGCTGCCGTACCTGCGATTTCGCTTGTGGAATGATGACTCTTCATGGGCATGTGATTTTGTGCTTATTCACACAGTTTGTATCTCCTCTAAGTCATCCATCAACGTTTGTGTCACCTTTCTGCACCCATGCTGGGCTAATGTACCCAGGCTGCCCACTCAGCACAGGATGAAGGGACATTGAGCTGTTCAGGAAAGAGGAGAGCTGCAGACCCAGGGGAGGACCCGTGCTTCAGTCCTATGCTCATCTGAGGTGATGGAAGAGGGAAGGGGTGGGGAGAGCAGCTGGGAATCTCTTTAGGCCAAAAGTTTATTAAAACAAACAAACAAACAAAAAACAGAATAAAACTCCCCAAAACAGCATTTTTGTTTTTAAGATAGATGCCGTTTCAAAATCAATGCAGGAAACTGACAGGGATGGAGGAAAGGCCATTGAATTTAAGAGGTTTGCTGTTTTTAGTAGTCAGTAGTAACACTTGTTTTTTAATCTATTGTGGAAATGTAATGATGTGCTAAGACGCTCTGTGCAATGCCTACTTATGCATGAACATATTCACATTTGTTGCGTGAAAAAGAAGATGCAGTCTTGAAGCCTGGGAGCTTACAGCTTTGATGACATTCAAGGATAGGTGTGGTAAAGCTGCAATTCTGAGTAGAAAGGTAGGATATTATATATCAGGAATGTAGGCTATCATCCCACACCAGCATTTACTGAACTGCCTGTGATCACTCTAACAGGCCCAGAATGTTCAAACACCAAAGTCTCACTGAAAAGCTGAATTATACAACAGATTAGGTGCATTTTATATCAAAAACACCCAAAACCAAATATAAACCAAAAAACCCACCCAACCAACCAACCAAACAAAACCCCACCAAAATGTATAAACATTTCATGAAGCGAATGAACAATGTGTATTATCTCTTAACATTTGCCTTTACCATACTCCAAGAAAGGTTACAGAAATGAGACATGAAAGGATTCATAATATGTAATTAAAGTAGCATTTTAATAACTTTATAAATATATATAGTATATATAATTTTAGCACTGCAGAAAGTTATACTGTCTTCTCCTCAGCCAAGCAAAATACTCTATTGTTTTAAGAAACAGTTTCATTTCTTTAATCATAGAATCATAGAAT
>JAUBNY010000183.1:574943-586091 GCA_032275445.1 Crypturellus soui
AGACTTCTGTTCTTTGTCTAGTACTGACATGAAAGTCTTCATTAATGTAATCAGTAATGTAATCATCATTAATATAATCATTCATTACACTCACAGAATCTTTAAGTAAATGTTGAAGTTGTAACTACTGATAAGAAGCTTCCTACTCTGCTGTTTCAGATTCTGCATTTGAATCAATAATTCTTCAGATTCTTTAGAGTTTTCTTATCATCATCAAGATGTTGGATCTCATCAGTGTTTTAGATTGCAGCTCCAATTTTGATTTTGTTTCTGCTCTACCAAGGTCAAGGATGGGAAGTACCTATGCTCACTGAAAGATACTACACCTTCATGTCCACTTCTTAGTGGGAAATGTTCAATGATCTTTGTCATGTGATCCTATTGGCCGTTGTTTTCAGGATAGGTGATCATTCCCTTTAAATCAAGGTGTGAGTCTTGCTCTCTGAACTGGCTTCTTCCAAGAGCCTGTCTAGACCAGAAGCTGTGCAAAGAGCGTGTCTGCCCTTCAGGTCTTTTGCTCCCTCACCACCTCACAACAACTTGTGACCTCCCCTAAGGGACCTTAAGCCATACTGGAGTGATAGCTCAATTCTTTTATAGAAAACTTGTGCAACCAGCTGAGAGCTATAATTGGGAAAGACATTTTTCCTAGAATAGAAGGGCACTGAACAACAGGCATCTATAAACAGAGCCAAAGGTCATAGGTTGGAAAGCTGAGGATAGACTTAATCAAGTTCTGCAACAGCAGAAGAGACACGCTGCCCTTTCTGGTTCTTCCTTTTCTCCTGGTGGAATATCACCTTCTCGTTTCCTCCTAATAAAATAGGGTCTACTCAGACTCTTTCTCCCTGATATTTGCTTTATTGAGACACATTGGTGTGTGGGTGTAGCTCTTCTGTGACTTAACCTGTTTTTCTTGGGTGTTGCCCTATTCAGCTTTGAAATTTCATTTCAAGAATATGAAACTGTATAACACACTACCTGTCAAATGATCTATAAAACATGACAAAGGTAATACAGTAACAGCTGAGGAGAGACATGTAAACCTTAAAAATATGCACAGACGTTTGAAATGGAGATGGCGTGGTGTGGCCAGGGAGAAGAAGCAGTGTGGCCTGAAGTAAGATGTGTGTGGGTACAACTCTTCCATATATTATAGCTAATTTGCTCCCATGGAAACATATATTTGGATGTTTGTTTCAAACTATCTGTTCCTTACTCTCAACATTGTTTTGCAGCAGTTCCCTGCTGAAGAGATGTTAGTATTCCTTAAGAGAAGCTGGTGTGATGGCTATTAAATTCTGCACAGTAAATCCACTATGCCTGCTAGATCGCTTTGGTAAAAATAAGGAGTCAAAAGCCGAGTTAAAAAAAAAACAATCTTATTAGAAAACTCCTGTGACTTAACCAAAGTCCAAAATCCCATAAACACCCACACAAAAGTCAGTCTATACTGACAGGTACTAAAACTAATTAATTGGCTGCTCTGCTTGTTGTGGTGAGGATTTTTCTACCTTCAAATTCTTTCCTGTGGGGATAAACTGTGTTTGAAGAAAGCACAACGGTGTTTTCTTCAAACCCTGGAGGCTCAGCCTGTGGCTTGCCTCCTGTTCCCTCGCCTTCCTGCCCAGTGATAAAAGCTAGATGCTTGCTGGCTCTTATACCCAGATACAGTCTTTCATGTCCAGCCAATTATGATCCTGTCTTTTATTTCCATATACTAATTTATTTAAGACCAAGTCTTTCAGCTACAAAGAGGTAGGGGTTGGGTGCGTGTGGTTAATATCACAAAGTTCATAGATCTGGGAACTCTTTAATTGTGAGGATGGGGTGAAGAGTTTTGTAGACATCCCCTATCACAGGGCTCAGACACTAGTATTAGTCTGGTGCGCCTTGATTATTATGGATACCTCTCAGGATTACCTGTTATGAGAGTGTGCCCTCTGCATGATCAGAATGTGGTCTCCCCACATTTCAATATATTCCTCTATCATTGAATTATGGGACCTTTTCTTTAGCTAATATTATTGTAATAAACTTGAGTAATGTCATTTAAAGAAAAAATTCTGAGGTACCTAGTCTGAGAGAATAATATTAAGCCTTTATCTTGCAGGAAGCTGAAAAAGGGGTGAATGGACCATAAGGAAACGACAGAAGATTCAGTAGCAACAAACACCACAGACTGAAAGCGTATTCTACAGTTTTTGAACAAGCGATTTTAAATGGCAGCAAAATGTGTCTAGTGTTGATAAAGAGGATTACAGAAAAGACAAAGCTCAGTATATTACGATACCCTTCAAAAGCCAAACACCTCGAAAATAAGTGTTTAAATAATTCATAGATTGCTAGGCTTGAAGCAGAAAAGTTTGAATGAGTACTCTCCTTTCCCATTCCTGAATTATATGTTGTTTCATATTTAAATCCCAATGTTCTAGCTTTAGTCTATTCTCATTTCTTGCTACTTGAATATTGTGAGAATATTGTGTCAAGGAATGCTTTAACACAACCCACACTGTCCCTTGGAATCTTTCTCTTCATCATTCCAGCATTGCTTTCACTGTTGTTAGAAAGCACAGCTGGAATGAAGCACTTGGCTTCCTTGCCTTTTTTTCTCTAGGGTAACATTTACCAGAAACTCCTTTACTTGGGTTCTGCATCACCTGCCCTGAAAATCTATCATCTGCCTCCCTGTAAGCAGCTGCCGCGTTCTGCTGTGGTGGTTTGTGCAATTGGGAGAGCAGAGCTTCTTTTATCCATATATCTTCTGTATCTACTTTCAGGAAAGGCACACAGACACAGGTTGTTGAACAGCGAGATGCATGTGCTGGCAAGCACTAGATTGCTCCGTCATGGGAGAAACTTCTTCTAGCCACGACTGCCTTGCATTCATAAGGCTGTGCTCTAGCCACCTGAGCTTGCGGGTCAGATCTTCTATCCTGCTGTCCCGTGAAGAAAAGTTGGAAGCTGATCAGATGAACTAAACAGCCCAGTTATACCTTTCCACAACTTTTTAGGTAGAGCTGAGCAAAGATATTTATTGAAGAGTTTTGTTAGTGGACAAAAATGTATGTCTCATCTCGAAATTAGTAAAAGCAATGGTTACATTTCCATGTAGCATCATGCATGACACACAAATATTGATATGAAAGTTTCATTAACGTTAGCAGTACAAATGGATTTTTGAACCTCCAAATGCTGTTTCTGCCTCTTGTCCTAGCCATTCGTTTCAGAGTGCTGTCAGGCAGCAAGGCATATTCCTTGTGGTGGAAGCCTTGTCATCAACGTAGTCAGAAGGGCTAGGAAAGCAGACTGTCTTAATTCATAAGATGTTTGTTTTCCCTCTCATTTCAAGAAAACATTTTCCAAAACCCTTAAACCAGGAGTCTGGGCTTTCAGAAAGCCAACTACAGGCAAGATGAGATCATTTAGCACAGTTAAAATATATCTGACTTGTCATGGGTAGAAATTCTCCATCATAGGCTTACTATAATACAGAAGGACTTTCTACAAAAATGTAACTTTGTAACTGTTCTAAACCCGATTTTCTTGTAAACAGGAGAAAGCAGGATTGCTCATGCTTCTCTCAGATTGGCTTTGCAGGTGAGCTTGAAGGTGTGAATTGGGGATATGTGGCACCTTTTCATATTCTTTTCTGAATGGTTCATTTTCCGCTGCTTCTACTGAGGTCTTTTTTTTTTTGCACAGAGCGTATTGGGATTGGGTCCATGTAGCCTGAAATTAAATCTCCCATTTCCTAGGGGTGGCTTGTGTTACTGAATTTGTAGATGTTCCCTTTCAAAGAAAGCAGAAACAGCTGCAAGTATTCCTGTTTTAGGCACTAAATTCCATCTAATTTCTTTAAGTTGTCTAGTCCTAGAATGATTTTTCACAGTATTGCCTTTTATTCATGTTTCTTTTTTGCTACAAATATAAGAAGGAAATTATTTGAATATACTACTGAATGTTAGCACAGGTATTCAGTTAGGCATTTTTAAGCATAAACTTTGCTTTGCCATTGTGATTGCTGGAAAGATAATGAACTGAGAAAAGTATACTGTAAGACAGCTTTGGAACAGATAAAAAGCATTTTGTAGATGTAATTCATGAAGTATATTTCAAGATTTCAGTATCTGAGTTTCAAATGACTGTATAGTATGTTATCAGGTAATTTTGGAAATATCAGAAGCATCATATTTACTTTGATTTTAACATGATTCAGCCCCAGACATGTCACATTAACAGGGAACAGAGCAGGGCAGACAATTTTATGGTGACAAGAAGCAACTGAATGTTGTTGGAAGGTGTGAAAAAGGAAAAAAAAAAACTTCACATAGAGTCATCAAGCACAAATATCATCCCTGCTTGCATCACAGATTCTTCAAGACCTGTTTTGGGTTCTTTCCATGAAATACCATACATTTTTTTCTTTTGTTTTTCTTTCCTTTCCAAGGACCAAGTAGATTACACAGGAAATGCACTTGAAGTCTTCCTTCCTCACTGAGTTGTCTGGATGCAGGATTGAGACTGAAAGTCTGTGTGAATTCAATAGAAAGAACTTTTATGAAGAAAGTAATATGAAGTATATCTATTTATCTATGAAGATATCTATGCTTCTATTATAATTTCTTTGTGGTGTGACATTGAGGAGAGCCGCAGCAACAGATCTGGGTGAGTCAGATGGGTTTCCTCCAGCTGCTGCCACCATCCCACCTCCTTGGTAATGGTAGTGGTTGATGATATTCAGGATGATTTTTCCCCATTAATCATCTCTTCCCTGAGATTTCCTATGCAAGTACTCTTTCTGTCATGTGATACAGTGGCTCTGACACTAAAATGTCAAACAGAAATTACTGCTCACACACTCCTTGCCTCCTCTCTGTGCTTTGTTTTTGGTATAAAATCTAACCATTGGCATGTCAAGAGACTGATGAGAGTTCCAGGAACAAGCTTTTGTCTTGAACAACTGTTGATAAACTGTAAAGCTCTGGACCATTCTGAGAACACTTGTACCCAGCTGTCATGGATTATTCTGTTGTAAAAACTGACTGGCATGCATTTTTCAGAACAAAGCATTATTCTGGAGTGTTAAGCGTGTTTTTGGCACTTGGCAATTATTGTCTATCTTGACAACTAACTTGACACTTTTGGCAATTTGGCAAGAGCAGATTGAATTTATTTGAATTCATCCCAGTGCTTTAAGATAAGTGGATGCCCAAATAAAAACATACATACAATGTAACATTATGATTTATTGGAAGTTAGTCCAAATTAACATTTTCCTTTCAGTGGGAGGTGCTTCAGCTGGTGTGAATCCACTAAACTATTTAACCTCAGGCTATTTTCATTCAGGTTTGCTCATTCTGGTTTGCTCACTCTTACAGCATCTGATCTCTGGACTGCAATTGTCCTGATTTGTAGAATTGATATTGAACATAAAAGGTAGCTGAAAAATAGAAGATTGTTGTGTGTTGTTACAAAACAAGAACAACCACCCCATTTGGGATGTCCTCACCACTTTCACTCAGCTCCTCCTGTTCTCCCTTTGCTTTCCCGTTTGACCCTGGGTGTTACTTTCTTCATTTACACTTCTCAGCTCTTTGCATTTCTCTCAATTCCAGCAGTGTAAGATGAGTGTGTCTTCTCCAGCTCTTCCCTTCTCTGTACTGATCACTGCACAGTGATGCCGTGCTGTCCTACTCAATCCTAGGAATGGTTTGATTTTCCCACCAAGGTCTCAAAACCACACTGTTATTTCCTGGCCTGACTGAATAATATTTCTAACATGGGAACCTAGGGACCCAGGACTTCTCTGCCCTATGAGCTTTCTCATGCCCCTGATACTCTTGAGTCTCCAGATAATGGCTTCAGTCAGGGCCTCCATATGTAGAAAATGTTTGAATGACTGATTTAGTTCTATTAAAAATATTATTTTTAAAAAGGATTATTCTTCAGGACTCTATTCTGGAGTTTTCCCTGGGCCTGCTCCCAGACTTCTAACAACCTCCAGGGCTGGCTTCTCTAATAGGAAACACTGCCAATCTCAACCTACTATTAACCAGCCAGCTCTCACTGACAAGGTTGTGCTTCTTTCATCTGCCTTCTCATCTGAGAGCCAGGACCTGCTTTTTATCCAAATTCCACCCCCGTTTCAAAGACTTGGTTGTGATCTGAGGGGAAGCTAAGCACAGATGAGAGATCTAAAGCCTCAGTTCCTCCCAGCTTGCCCCCTGACATAAACTGCTCAGTGCTGGCTGAAGTAAATTATTTCCTCTTCTTTTTTTCCTCCTTGCACAGACTGGCAAGACAGTTCAGTAAAAAGATTTAGCTGTTGGACCAGACAATGTGATTATCCAAATCACTGGGCTGTAGTTTTATTTCTAACATAAATGAAAACTGAAGATAGTGGCTAAAGCAATAGTCCAAAAGCACTTTTCTTACTTTGTTCAGCTCCTTACCTCAGGCTGTGTCACTTTTATTCTTGTCTGCTGTATTTCTCATGCTTACTGTTTTATATGTTCAGTCTTTGTTTTAATGAATTATGAACTAAAGTGGCATCCAGACAGAAGCAAAATCTGGGGTTGATTCAGAGCAATCCAGTTTTACCTTGACTTTGCTCTTTTGAAACAGTGGAATTAGACTATTATAAGCCTGAAAAGGCACGCTTGTGGAGCAGCATTTAGATCAGTTTAGAGACTGTGGTCTTTCTTCAAAATTCAAGTGAAAATGCAAATGCATATTTAGCATGATGAATAATACTGTGGCTTGAAGAGTGGCAGCTGCAGTAGTCTCTAGAATGGAGTAACTAGTTTTGAGCATGAAGATTCCTACCTTGGACTTTTAATGCCAACCAATATTGAGACCAAATTTAAAAGTACAGAATGCTCCAGGTCAAGAAGCAGCAATCAAGAAGAATAACATCTGCAGTGTATTTTAAGAAGCCTGAAGATATACTTATTGCAGGTTTTAGAGACTGTATCGAGCTGCTCAGTGTTATTCTGAACTGAATGCTCTTACTGCCTACTGCAAAGGGTCATGCACATCTCGCAAAGCTTGGTAGGAAATCAGGGAGGGAAAGGTGGTGTGGGGACAGGGCTGGGCTGAGGCCGGGCTGGGTGGCTGCCTGTGTGCTGAACTGGTCATGGAGACTGTGACAGGCTGTGGACAGCGGGGCAGGGGCTGGAGTTGGCAGCACTGCAGCCTCATGGGGCAGGGACTGATGGTCAGAGGCCCATGTAAGCAGCTCCTTCAGCAGATAACTCCTAACGAGCTCTGTGTTTGCACTGACAGTTCATACAAAGTTTAGGCATAACGGTTTGAGGACTGAAATCATAATAAATGACAGCGTAAAGATGCCTCTGAAATAATGGAATATGGTTCAACAAAACATCTTATAGTCCTTCTGCAAAAATAAAAAATTCAGTTGAAGGTAATAAATAATCTTATTTACCTAGTAGGCATTTGTCCTCTGGCTGACTTAGCTAGAATTACTTGAAAGCTAGCTGCAGTTCATTATGCCATATGTGACAGTTGAAAAATATGGTCTTTTTGTTATAAATGTAATTTGAATGGATTTGCAGACATAGAAAACTACTTTCAAGTGAATGTGAAAAGTTTCCTTAAATAGTGCTACTAATTTCTCTAGATTTATGCTGTAGCTCATCCTCTTTGAATCAGAAACTCACTATGGCATTGTGTCTTCTGTAAAAGTGACATTTCAAGCAAAGCTATATCAAAGCACTATTGAATGATGAACACATAATATCTTCATGGATGGCTCTCTACCGGCTGCAATTACACTGAAAGAATTAAAGAACAAAACCTGTATCTAGTTGGGGAATAGATTCTGTCTGAATATATGTATCATTTGGAGAGTTTAGTTCAGCTGTGATTTAAAATGTTTTCGTAAAAAAGTATTGCCTTGAAATATAGATGCATATACTGAAATAACCATTTCCAAACCTCCAAGCATTTCGCAAAAGAATAAAGTTGTGGACATAATATTTGTGAATAGATGTGGACATATTAGTTTAGGGGTATTGCAAGCAGTATGAGCTTTCATGATAAAGAGGTATTCTAAGATCCCTTTGCGGTTTTAATGCCTTCAATGCTAACTACATAGGAAACATTTTGCTCATGACTCTAAAAGAGAAGACTAACTTTTGGCTCTTTATCTACTAGTTTTAGTCTAACAAAGTAGCCTAGTTGCCAAGGGTTTGGACATGAAAGTTTGCATAAACAGATAGCCTTTGATAGTGCCCAGCACTTCAAGTCAAGTTTCTTTTTCTCGTACTTTGATTTTGATACTTTGATATTGATTGAAGAGCTAAATGCTTTCTTCAGCTAGAAATCTGAGACACATACTTTTCTGAATCTTTCCCAGGGTTATAATTCATGTAAACAAGGCTTATTTGCCTTGCTATTTTGTGAACAAAATTAAACTGCTAGGCAGATCTCTCCATCACTGGCATGCCAACTCTTCAATGGAATTAATTCCCTTTAGTGCCTTTATTAGATTTGTTCATTTTTTTTTCCTAAACATGAAGCTCAGTTCAAGAGAAAACAACAGGGGCAGAGGGAGACCTTTTCTTTTTTGGCTTGATAATAACTGACTGGAAGAAGTCCTGCTGCCACAGTCCCTTCGAGAAATTCTGTGAGCACTTCTGAATGAAACATTTGTGGTGCTGTTGCCTGGGACTTCATGGTCTGGATTTTCCAGGAAACAGATGGTTCCTTCCAGGCTTGTTTCTGGTAGGATCCAAGATGCACTTAGTTCTCCCAAAGCTAAGGCACAGTTCTGGCTCCCAAACACTTGTAAATTAAGGCTGAGAAGATGAAAGAAAGTCACAATATTTAAGAAGAGCATTCAATGCAAAATTATACATTAAAATATCTGAGCAGAGTTTCAAGAGCAGCTTGATAAGGAAGGCTTCACAAATCAAGGACTCTGTTCAAAGAGCAACACAGGCACAGAAAAAATTAGTATATGAAACAGAAAAAGTATATTTTCTTGGAGACCAAACAACGACTAAAATACAAGCCAAATTTTTAGTCAGTTAGGAAATAACTTATGGAAATTTACCCATCTCTGACATGCAAGAAACACTGGTGGGCTTAAAAAGGAAAAACTACCTAGCAACTTTTCCATTTGAGACTACTTTGTGCTTTTCCCAACTCACTTTCCCAGAAACAACAAAATTTTGAAAGAATGCCCCCTTCCAAAAGAACTAGAACAACAACAACAGAATCCTCTATGTGTCTTTTAAATTGTATTTACTATTTTATGCAACTCCTAAGCTCATTTAGAGGTCTAATATTCTGCCACAGGTTTCAGCAGTTTTGTAAATTCATAGGATATGCCTTTCTTATGCATTTACAATGGGACTATAGAAGTTCAGTTTTCTTCAACATATTCAAAATGAGCAACACAAGACTGTTGTCCTCTTACTCATAATTTTAAACTTGTTTTTTCTGTACTTCATCTTTGATCCCTTTTAGTAACGAGTTTTTTCCCCATCTTGTTAGATGTCAGAGTATTAGAGAGAGTCTTAGTAGTAACAGCCATAAGCTTTCTGCAATCAATTTGAAGACAAACTCCTTGAACAGATGTATGGGAATTATTTTTGTGTGTTCCCATGACTTAGACTACAAACAACAGTCGTGCTTGTTGTGGGACTAGTGTTGCCTGTGCGATGGATGATTTTGTATCTGGTTTGGTGGCCTTAGGTTCTCAGGCAGAGTGTGAGGCTGGGACACAAGTAAAGAAAGAAGGGGCAAGCTCAGATGCTTGCAGGGTGGTCTGGGTCCCACACAGGATAACCAAGGTCTCCTGGAGTGGGCCTGGGCCTGTGGCTGAAGATTTCTGGCCCAGCAGAGTAACTCCATTGAATTTGTGTGAGGTTAATACTTCAACTGGTCTGGACTGACTCAGAAGGCTGTCAGAAGCCCTTTATTTTCTTATCCTACTAGCTGGCCTTTTTTCTTTTTTTTTCTGTGAAAAATATTCTTTAAGTCCTTGTGAGTTTGTATTATTTTGGCAGAGGCAATTCAAAATTTTCCCAATAGCATCCTGAAAATTATGAACTGTCTGATTCAGCTAGTCCTATGGACTAGCTGATTCCTTTTCTAGGTGGCTGACTTTTTTGAAGTTGCCTTTCTTTGCCTTTTAAGCTTCAAAACCTGTCTTTGCTGCCTGCATGAATTTATGTTGGAAAGACTCCTTTTCAGTCACTAAAAATAGCCTTTAAACCAGAATATCTTCTTCTCTTGAACTTACACTGCAAATGCTATTTTTTTACTTAAAGCACACTAATTGCATAATGATATGTTTGAAACTTGGCCCACACTAATTGCCTATCTTAAGGGGACTAGATGTAAAAGAACAAAATAATGACATTACTCTACCAGCATAGTCCAAATACATATCTGTACTTACTGCTTCCTCTTAGATTTCCTACAAGTTTGTAGTTTAGAAACAAGAATTCGCTTCATTGTGATTTAAGCAACAGACTCTTACAACAGTATTTGCCTAAAATTGAAATTGCTGATACAAAATGGATTGGCATAAACTTATTCCTGGGGTAATGCAATACTTGTTGCAGAAGATTTACACTTGAATTTTTCTGAAATGATGCAAAGACTCCTCTTCAATCACTAAAAATAGCCTTTAAAACATAATATCTTCTGCTCTCGGACTCACTGTAAATTTTATTTTTGTTACTTAGAGCACACTAATTGCGTAATTTTATGTTTGAAACTTGGCCCACACTAATTGCCTAATTTTAAGGGGACTAGATGTAGAAGAACAAAATAATGACATTACTCTGCCAGCATAGTCCAAACACTTATCTGTATTTACTGCTTTCTCATAAATTTATTGTAAATTTGAAGTTTAGAAACAAGTATTCCTTTCATCGTGATTTAAGCAACAGATTTTTGCAGCAGTATTTGCCTTAAATTGGAATTGCTGATACAAAATGGATTGGCATAAACCCATCCCTGAGGTAATGCAATACTTGCTGCGGAAGGTTTACACTTGCTTTTTTTCTGAAATAACACAAGATATATAAGTTGTCATTATTTTTGGACTATTACATTAAACTTAGCAGTAGAATGAACCTCAGTAATATTTCTGGAGGTCTAGTTGGCAAA
>JAUBNY010000183.1:604243-621059 GCA_032275445.1 Crypturellus soui
TCTCCTCTCCTCTCCTCTCCTCTCCTCTCCTCTCCTCTCCTCTCCTCTCCTTTTTTCCTCTTTCCTTTCCCCTTTCCTTTCCTTTCTTCTCCACTCTAAAATGCTTTCTGAGCTTCTGTTGACTTTGTTTTGGAGGGCAGATCTTTATCTCCCTGTTAATTAATTTCCATATTTGACATTTCCTCTCACTGGAAAAAGCTGATTGCTTTTGCCTTTAACTCTTTCTTTCTGAAAGGGCTCCTCTCTGAGTGATTTTCTGTGTCTTTTTGGTTTTGTACAAGACCTGATGGATTTCCTTGCTGTGGCTTGGTGGTAGTGGTGCTTTTTGTTGCCCAAGGGTTTGTTTTTATCTGAATGCAAGATTGTCAAGGTTTAATGACTATTGTTGTTTACAGACTTGCATTAGTCCTCGAAATTGCATTCCAAAATGTATTTAAAGGCAACTAAGAAAGAAAACATTGGAAATAAGGAGATTCTTGATTTTTTAATCTGACTCAGTTAAATACAGTGAGTCACTAGTACTGAACGTTTTACAAGGGACACATGGAAAAATTTCCCAGATCCATATAGATGCTTGTTAACTGTAAAACACAGTGAAAATCCTGTAACAGAAATAGTCATTACAGATGATAAGAAGATCTCAACGAAATTTGCCATTTCAAAACCTGAATGACCTAGTTTGAACAGATCTCCCATTGAATGGGGTCATAGCAACCTGTCTGACTCCTGCTAACTTGCCAGTTGATATCACAAGGAAAACTATGCCCTGGAAGAATTCTCCAGCCAAACTCCATGCATGCTGATATCTTACAGGATTTCCAGAAGAAAAGTGCTCAAGAGACAGACAGACAAACTTCCTTTATTTTTCTGCACTCCTGCATTTTCCATGAATCAGGAAGCCAGGATACATTGTTGACAACAATGTGCAAAGAAACAAGACCTCAAGGCTTCTTGCATCCACAGCTGTGATACTTTTTTGTGATAGAGACTGACTTTTTTACTTCTCTTAACTTTGGAGAGATTCTGTTTTTTTTTTTTTTTTTTAATTTCTCTTCAATTAACTGATTGACCCCAGATATGCAAACAGGAGAAGACGTGAAGACTTCATATTTCTTATCTTTTTCCTAGAGCAGGACAACATTACTGCTGCAGCCTCTCTGCTCCCCTGACTTTTTCCATGTTTTCAGTTGCTGATCTAAATAGTCAAAGCAGAAGAGAGGCCAGACCACTGTCTGGCTCCCTCTCTTTCCCAGCAATAGGTACTGCAACAGACTAGCTCCAGAGCAACACTGTGGGTCACAAGACTGCAACGCAGGCCGTTGTCTAAGGTCCATCTAGACTCGGATCCTCTGAGATCCCTGAGATTCTCTCACTGGAGGAAAAGGGATGCCTGTATGAAAATATCAGAACGTGCAAATACATATGATAATTCCCCAAATCTTCTTCTTCCAAACATTTTTAGGTCAAGCACCTCCTGAACAAGATGTGTTTTCTATCTGTGTAGTAGCACTTGGGCTTTTGCTGTACTTTGTCATTTCCAATACATTTGTGGGATAGTTCTCACTCATAGTGTGAGGACACAGTGTGCGTGCGTGATCTGTCCAGCATAAACCTAGTTCAGCCTGCTAGAGAAGCATTGACATGAATTGACTATGATCTTGGATGAACTAAATCTTTCAGAAATCAGTTGAGATTTTTTTCCCCACTGGGAATATTGTGTATTAGTTAAAACTAGTTTCAATAGTTAAAACTGAAACATTTGAAATACTCCTGATTAAAGAGAGAATAATAAATACATCTGTATTGATTACATTGATCTGGACAGCTAACCAGGATTTCATACCTTTGATTTTGATGTTTTGTATTGCAGTTAAAGAAGGCTACATACTTCACCATTTTAATCAGAAAATCCTTAGCTCCAACAGACTGTGTATGCTTTATCTTTTCATCTTATGCTTTTATAGTTCAGGGCCATTAAAGAGCTATATTTGCTCCAAATGGAACTCAAAATAGTCAGCTTTTTCTTCTAAACAGAAGGTACATAATTAGGTGCGAAATTACATTAAGCCTGAAGAGATGGAGGCATTCAGAACATGAAAAAAAACAATTTGACACAGTGTACAGGTTATGAAAATTATTTCTGTTTAGAGTTATTAATGATGATGGAGTCATGCTAATTTGCTTATGGAATATAAGACTAATGAGAGAAATTTCAAAATATGGCAATAATGAATAGCCCAAAATTAATCAAAATGTTATTTAAATCTGAACTTTGAAATCATTTTAGTTATCATCTTTTAGGATAATGATATGGTAAAAAGGAGATAGACTGCATTTTAGTAACTGGAGAAATTCCTGCTCCTGTAGATGCTTATGGCGCTACGATAACTGCATGAGTATTTAATAGTGGAACTGGGGTTTCTTAACAATTGTACCTGCAGTTATGGAATGGAAAAAATTCTTTTATTTTCCCATTAAAAGGAGTCTGTGGTAGATGAAAGAATATCAAAAGCTCGGAAAGAAATGGAGAGAAAAAAGTAGTGAAATAGGCACTGTGTTAACAAGATGTAACGTGCCTTAAAAAGTGTCTGTATATCATGCCTGTTTCAAGAGGAACAATGTATAGAGAAGACTGAGAGGGGATCTGATCAGTATGTACATATACCTCAGGGGAGAATGTAGGAAGGATTGCCAGTGACAGGATAGGGGTAATGGGTACAAGTTGAAACACAAGAGGTTCTACCTCCATGTGAGGAAGAACTTCTTTCCCGTGAGGGTGCCAGAGCCCTGGCACAGGCTGCCCAGAGAGGCTGTGGAGTCTCCTTCTCTGGAGATCTTCCAAACCCGCCTGGATGCCACCCTGTGCCACGTGCTCTGGGTGTCCCTGCTGGAGCAGGGGGTTGGACCAGATGATCTCTGGAGATCCCTTCCTCAACCATTCTGTGATTCTGTGGTTTTGTATGGAGAGTTAAGCAGTGACAATTTTAAATCAAGATGCTATTCCAAAATAGAAATTCTTGTTTCAGCCCACATATTGGACTTGAACCAGTACTTAGTGCATAGCAGGTTTGTTGTGCAAGGTGTCAGAACAAATGGCCAGTACAGCCAAGTAATTATTCCAGTCAGAAATCTTAACCATAAACATAGTCTTCATAGAGAAATTTAGCCACTGATTTGAATGGGAACGAGAGTCTGGACTGATGTCTTAACTCAGAGAAGTGCCTAGTGGTGGCGTGCTCTGTAAGCAGTGCCTGTAACGAGCGTTTCTTGAAGCACTACCACTTGTGAAACCTGCACATCCAACAACCACCTATAGTCTCACAATATTTTGAAAAGCTTTTTTTTTTTTTCCAAATCTGCTGTCAAATATTTCATATCATATAGAAAAACAGATTTTTATATATACGATTTATAATGACCACAATGGTCACATTCAGAGGTGAATCTTTTGAATCTTCTCAGGAAAAATCTATTTCTATAGTAATTCTGACTTTTTTTTTTAACCTTTGCTAGTGCAGAAAAAGGGTTAACTCACATAAACCATGTTTACAGGATTGTCTGTCTTTATGTGAATTAAATATCTCCAAGATGATTCTTCTACTGTAATCAGTTTTCTCCCATGCATTTCACTCTGATTGTTGGCAAAAAGAGATATTTTTTTTTTTAGTTTGGCTATTCCATAAATCTTTTCCTTAAGAAAGAACTACTAAATGAAACTAATATTCCCATTGCAGATATTCTGGATATTTTCAGTCCCAGTCTCTGAGGTTTTTATCTTAATCCAGCTGCCCCTAAAACATTATATAGTAGTAGTCTTTTAAAGGTGTGTTAGTTACAGATTTTTTTGACTGAGAGTTGCAGTATCATTAACAGGAGACTGTGCTGCTTAACTCTGGAAGATTCCGGTGAGAAAGAGGATTGCATTTCACACACTAGTTGTTTTTATACAGGTCTGGAAAGTTGGGAATTTCTCTGTGCTGCAGTAATTGATAATATCAGTTTTCTCCCCTCTCCAGGATACTCTTTTGCTTCTTTACCATTTTTTTTGTTAAATATATCAGAATACTGCTGGATTGTGACCTTGAATTGCAGTATATGTTTCATGAAACCATGGCTTCTGAACTGATTCATGAGCTAATTAGAGATAGGCCTTTTGATGACTTTTGTTATCAAAGAGGGAGACATTAAAAAAATGGCTAGGCAATTTTGCAGATAATGCAGATCGGGGAAATGTGAACATTATAATCTATTCTTTCTAATGTCTTCCTTCTTTTTTGCTTTTAGTCCAAATTTTAATTTCTGCTGTGCATATCTTTTCCTTAATGTATTCCTTCTTTTATCTTGATCAGATTTTAAAGTCATAATGGTGTAACCTTCTGTACTAAGTGGTTGCGGGTGCGTGAGATACGACCCTAGATAGAGGCAAGCTCACCCTCTGCCTTCAGAGCTGGTTTGGGACTGGACACGGTATAGATGCATTGCCAGATGCAGCATCTCAGCCAAGAGCCTCAGTTTGGAACCAATTTGCACCTAACTGAAAGGAAGAACAAGCAGAACTGCCTTGTGCCTGTCTGCAAGAGGCCATGCATTCATACCCAGTGTTATTCTTGCAACAAGATCTGTACCTTAACAACAGGCTAAAGCCTAGCTTTTAGAATGATTCTAGCCTTGATCTGAAAAACAAAAACCAAAATGCTAAGTGATGGAAAGTTACTAGCATTTTTCTAGTTTTATACTTTTTAAATACATAGTTACGTGCAGATTAGGATTCTGCTGAAGTGATACATGGAGGTTAGAGCTGTGCAGCACTGATGAAATCAGAAAGGAAAGTGCAAATGGAAAGCTGTTACTTACTTTCTCTAGCTGTTTTTCCAAACTGCTTACATCTGTCTCCCCCCATCAACTTTTAGTGAATTCAGTGCTTTTAATCAGCATAAAAGCTATTGCTTTGTAAAGAATTTTTCTTATAAGTGTAATGATAAGCAGCTCAGAGTAGCTGATGGCATAGGGAGTGTAATGAAAAACACATTTTTATCTAATCTCTCTCAGATAGATCTGATAGTTGAGATGTGATGTTTCACAAGTGCAGTTGTAAACACATATAAATAGTTCAAGAAAAAAGAAAAAAAACTCTTTGAGATGGTGTCACAATAGGCTAAGTATGACGAGTATCAGTCCTCTAGCAAATTAATATAATTATTAGATAATTACTGACTTTCTGGTTTTCCTAAGTCCTCTATAATTTGCTCTAACACTCCATTCATGCTTTATTGTAACAGAATGACAGATCATAAGTTTCTTGCTACTTATAGCCTAAGGCCTCCTACAGGCATTTTTTTTGTGGTCGCTGCTGTATTAATGCATAGAATATTTGTTATTGAGTTACCTTGGCATTTGGTTTGTTTAGTTCCAGCAAGGCTGGAGCTTTTCTACTTTTCTGGAGAAAATAATCTGAAAATAGAGGTCTATTCCCTGCCCCTACAGCAGAAATAGGTATATCTATTTTGTTTTATGCAGGTGCTTTTCTAACCTCTTATTAGAAACCTCTACTAATGGACATTTTAGAACCTCCTGAAGTCAAATTCTAGTTTTGTTTTTCACTATTGCTGCTGCTAGAATGTATCCCTATATGTAAATTAAATTTCTTTTGTTGCAATTAAAGTAATAGTCATATGGAAAATAGTGTGAGTTGAAAATTCTCTATTGCAATTGTGCTTTGACACCAGATTAGTTTTCTAACAGAATACTTTTTTTCATAATAATGGTCTGTTTTTCTCTTTCTTAAAAGAAAAAAGAAAGAAAGAAAAAAGCTAAATGTAAAGACCTGACAATGAACTATTTTAATTTGGACAGTCTGTTGCAGAATCCAGTGAGAGTTCTGGCTTAGCCTTTCCCTGGTCTCATTTTGTTCCGTGCAGTGGGCTTTTCTGGCATAATGTATTTCTGTAACTTTGGATAACTAGTTCAATACCACACACTGGCTTTAGCCACTTTGCTTTTGCACTCCCTTTAATTTAGTTCTCACAGGATATTGGAAGCCTTCTGGAAGCACAAGAGCAAAGAAGACCACCTGTGGCAAGTTCAGTAGTAGGAAACCAAGCAGTAGAAGTAAATTTGAAGTCATGTCAGTTCATTCTCCTGAAAGGACAAAACACACAGCAACTCTCTAACAAAGAAAAAAGAAGTTTTTGATTCAACAACTAAAAGGCTGATCACTGGAAATCTACTACAGGAAGGGAGCAGAAAGCTTGAGGGACACTGCCAGCAAGCTAGGAATAGCACACAGCTAGTGAAGGAGTTCATCAGCTAAGATAACTAGATGATCCTGGAAAGTGGTTTATGTCCTTTGTGGACAAAAAAGGAGGAAGAGCAAAAAAACCAACACAACAGTAGTTCCGCAATCTAACGTGGGAAAGGACATGTCTTATCTGATGTTTGCTGCTAATTCTGTGTGTTGACAAGCTAGGTGCATAGGCCAGGTGCCAAGAGTTATCTCCATACACCCAGGAACACCAGCACGCTTGCCCCAATCTTCTAGCTACAGCCAAATTCTGAAGCTTTTTAAGGAAATCTCTTTCCTCTTTATCCAAAAAACATATGCATGTGAGTCAAGTAGCAAAGTCCTAAACCATGTGATTAACTACTTACTGAACAGTTCCACAGCCCCAGTCTGCTCTCTGGAGGATTTTCCAGTTGGTGTGATGGGATGTTACCTTGGGGTTCACTCCTCTAGGGGTGAGAGGTGCCACCACCTGGTGCCTTCATATGCGGCACAGGGATATAAAGGTGAGAAAAGGCAAGAAGCTTAACATAAGCATGTAGAGACTTCCAATGCAAGGATCCAAGGCAGAAGCTTCTGATAAACACCCTGCAGTTGTCTCTTATGTCACATGTAGGCTGCCCTATATGAGAGCAACCTGAAGTGAAAACAGTCCTGCCAAACTGGGTGATGGTGGCTGTGATCATCCTTGGGGTCCCCCCATGTGAGGGTTTGCAACTTGGGGCATCTCAACTAGGTGACTCCAAACCATGTGGCTCACTCCACAGACCTTCTAGATCTACGAGAAATTCCCACTAAAATACTAGTAGCTCAAACAAGTAATGGGGAAGATATCCGAAACTGTCGGTTTTGCCAAGTGTCAGAACTGGAGGAGAAAGGCACAAGTGTGTGTGGTCTGTGCCACACCACCTATGTTGTAATGAGCCTCTACAAGTGCTGGAGACAGGAGGCATGGGCTTTCAGGGGCCATGCAGACCTCTGAAATGTTTCTACATATTATATCTAGTTAAAGGCATGAATACAAAATTGGCCTCCTATCAATCACATAGATAAAATCCTGCTCAAGAAGCTGACTTTGAGTGATAAAAACTAGCAGAGGACTTGAGTTGTTTATTTTCATCTTTTTTTTTTCTCTTTCTGGTCTGACTCCCTGCTTACAGGAGGGCCAGCTTAAAACCACGTTGCACTGAACCATGTCTAGTGAGGTTTTAAGTGTCACCAAGCAAGGAGACTCCATCGCTCCTCTGGGGATCATCTTCCTCTGCCTGACAAGCCTGATTTAGAGATACCTCTGAAGTGTTGTGGCAATAGGTCATTATATTATCTGTATGGCAGTGGTAGGTTTCAGGACTATGACATAACCCTCCTGACAGTTAGTCTGAGGCAGTGTCGTGATCTTGTGTGTGAGGTGATGAAATATATTATTATAAGCAAAGACTGACATTTTAGTGTGAATGAGATGAACAGGGACATGAATTTGTGTCTATGAACTAGATAGGGAAATTTAGAAGTAAGTATGTGAGCCAAGAAAAAGCACTAGTCAAATTTTGATATAAATGCTTCCCTAAATCTTTGTCTAAAATGAATTTCTGTGAGAATGCTGTCAAAATGCAAATGGTCAATGTTCAGGAACTCACCAGTTGTTTTCTATAGATTTTGTTTCTAACCACTAAATCACACTAAAGGGTGCAGGCACAATAGCTGCTTTCCTAATAATTCCTTCAGTTCTTCACTATATGTGGGCAAGGAAGTATTGTTTAGACACATACACATTCTAATTTCTTTATGAGGATATAAGTACTATAATGATATATTTTGAGAATTTCCCTTCCACACACTACAGAAAAGTAACTGCAGTAATTAGATGTGTAATACATATGTGTATATGTGTATAGGGTGCTACTATTAGATAAGTAGAAAGAGTAGCAAAGTAATGAAAATACAAAACTATTCACTTTAGTGGTATATTAGTTTTGAGGTTAAATCCATTTATGTGCTGACATTTCTCAAGAATTAAACTGAAGAGAGAAAATATTATATGCTGTTAAATCATATGTGCGCCCTAAAAGGGGTTTTAAATGAGACATTATAGTCGAAATTGCGAAGCTAAGTACTTCAGAAATAATGCCATAAACCTGGATGCTCTGAGCTTTTGGCTAATCAATTAGAGACAAGAGAGGCGAAGAGTGATCTGACTGTAATTGCCTTAGATTCACAATCAGTGACATCCAACTGCGAATAAATAGGGACTGAAATATCTCCTGTTCTCAGATAGATGGCCAGTCACCTGGCTCTGTGACTTTCTCTGGATGAGTCCATATTTACTTGCACAAGGTGGAACAAGGATACTGAAAAGAGAGAATGAGGGAATACAAAAATTCTTGCTGGTTGTCAAATTTGTTTTTCATGTGTAGAGGCGGCTCTCTTTCTTACATCCATCCTGCCTCAAAAATGTTGTCATGCTAGTTAATCCCTGCCATTCACCCTGAACTTTGATCCTGGTTAGCTGAACCATCAACTCCTACTCCTCTGATTTCTGAAGATTCCTGCTGTAAAGTATTATCACTGCAGTGAAGGTTGCGTCAGGCAGCAGTAATGTGCTGTACTGGACCCTGTCCCTGAAAACCTTAAAATCAATTACAGACATTGTTCATTTCATAAATCACTGATTAAATACTTATGGAGATTAGCATAATGATTTCAACTGCCTGGTCAAAATGATAAAATAAACAACAAGAATAATTTATAATACATGGTTTTTGTTTTAAATGACATAATTTCTCATCACAATTATTGAGACATGATGGGACAGCTCTCATGATGGAATGTGGCCATGGATGATCTTAGGTATTTCATGAAGGACAGGCCGGGAAGGTGAGGTGGCGGCGTTGCTCTTTAGAGCGACTGTGAGAGCAACTGGAATGTAGACATCTCCGCATAGAGGAGGATGAAGTGCGGGTCTAGGGCCTGTGGACGAGGATTAAAAGGGCAGGACAATAGAGACGACACTGTCATGGGAGTTTACTGCAGACCTCCTGACCAGGGAGAAGAAGCGGATGAGGCCTTCTGCAGGCAGCTGCAAGAAGCCTTGCAGTCCCAGGCCCTGGTTCTTATGGGGGACTTCAACCACCCTGATGTCTGCTGGGATAATCACACAGCTAGGAGCAGACAGTCCAGGAGGTTCCTGCAGAACATTGCAGATAACTTCTTGATGCAGATGCTAGATGAGCTAATGATAACACAGGTGCTGCTGGATCTGCTACTAACAAACTGGGATGGTCTAGTTGGAAACGTGGAGGTTGGGGGCAGTCTTGGCTGCAGTGACCATGAGATGTTGAAATTCACGATCCTGTGAGAAGAAAGCTGGACAAGAAGTAGGATTGCAAGCCTGGACTTTGAGAGAGCTAACTTTGACCTCTTCAAGGACCTACTTGGAGGAATCCCCTGGGCGAGGGCCCTAGAAGGAAAGAAGGTCCAGGAGAGTTGACTAACATTTAAGCACCACTTTCTCCAAACTCAGGATCGGTTCTTTCCTGCAAGAAAGAAGTCAGACGGGGGGAGAGGGATGGTGGCGAGGAGGGGAAGGAAACCTATGTGGATGGGCAAGGAGCTCTTGGGTAAACTTACACAGAAAAGGAGAACATACATAATGTGGAAGAAGGGTCAGACCATGTGGGAAGAATATAGAAACATTGTCAGAAAATGCAGGGATGCAACAAGAAAGACCAATTTGGAGTTAGAGTTAGCATGAGATGTCAGAGACATCTTCTGGAAGGGCTTCTATAAATACATCAGCAGCAAGAGGAAGACTGGGGAAAATGTGGTTCTGCTGATGAATGGGGAAGGTGCCTTGGTGATGCAGGATGCAGAGAAGGCACCGCACTGAGCCCAGGGCTGTTCAACTGATACATCAATGACTTGGATGAGGGGACAGAGTGCACCCTCAGCAGTTTTGAAGATGATACAAAACTGGGTGGAATGGCCAACACTCCAAAGGGCTGTGCTGCTATTCAGAGGGACCTAGACAACTTGGAGAGTTGGGCAGACAGAAACCTTATGAGGTTCAACAAGGACAATTGCAGGGTCCTGCACCTGGGTAGCAGTACAGATTAGGGGCTGACCTACTAGAAGGCAGCTGCATGGAGAGGGATTTAGGAGTTCTGGTTGACAACAAATTAACTATGAGCCAATGATGTGTCCTTGTGGGGAAGAAAACAAATAGGATCCTGGGCTGCGCTAGGAGCAATGATGCCAGCAAGTCGAGGGAGGTGATTTTCCCATTCTGCTTAGCTCTGGTGAGGCCTTCCCTGGAGTATTGTGTGTGGGTCTGGGCACCCCAGTGCAAGAGGGATGTGAAGCTTCTAGAGAAGGTCTAGCGTACAGTGACGAAGATGATTAAGGGCCTCAAACATCTGTCTTATGAGAAAAGATGAAGCGAGCTGGGCAAGATTGAGAAGAGATTTTATCAATATGTACAAATACCTGAGGGGAAAATGTAAGGAGGATGGGGCCAAACTCCTCTTGGTGGTGGCTAGTGATAGGACAAGGGGTAATGGATACAAACTGAAACACAGGAAGTTTCAAGTCCTTATAAGGAAGAACTTCTTTCCTATGATGGTGAGAGAGCCCTGGCACAGGCTGCCCAGAGAGGCTGTGGAGTCTCCTTCTCTGGAGATCTTCCAAACCCGCCTGTGCGGGAGATCTTCTAAACCCTGTGCCCCGTGCCATAGGCGTCTCTGCTGGAGCAGAGGGGCTGGACTAGATGATCTCTAGAAGTCACTTCCAAACTCAACCATTCTCTGACTCTGTCACATTGTTTTCTCTTCAACCTGACAGGTATAAAGTGAAAAGAGAGGCAATTAATACATCAGACAAAATCCCTAGATGCCTTTTTCTTCCTCTAGGAATAAACTTGAGTTTTGATATCACTGCTTTATTATAAAAGTCTGGCTTGTTGTCATTCTCCAGCTGTTCCCGGCTTGAGGAGGTAGCAGCTGTCAATTGACTGGCATTTTTTTTTCCTTTGAGATTTGTTACTTTTCTTCAAGTTTGCAAGATACTTTTTCAGTATTCTCCTACCAGAGAGATGTAGTTGTAAGAAAGGGAGAAAAGATGTCTGGTAGACTCTGACTGCTGTGCCTTACTTCTTTGAAGATCCTACCAAGCCATCATTAGCAATGAACTATGCAAGGTTACCCAGGCTTGGTAAGAGTCATTATGAATCCCAAACCTAGGCTGGGGAAGAGGAACCAGTTGCCTAAACAAGGATGTCTCATGTTTTTTTTTCAGAACTGTCAGGTATCCCTGTTGGTTGTTAGTTGCTACTCCAGAAGGAAATAGACCTGCTGTAGCTTGTCTGTCCGATCCATCATCCCTATTTGGCTGTTGGACATACTTGATGGGGTCTCAGATTACAGGAGGTATCCATGCTTTGGTGAATCCTGCGCTAAGACATCTAAATCCTGGCAGTAGAGTCTAAAGAGCTGTTTGTCTCATCCTAATGAACCTACATGTGCTAAGCTGAGCTGATAACCTGGTTGTATGGACTACTGATTCTAGTGGGAACTCAAACATATCACCCATATGAGCATGCCAGTGTTGCAAATATCTGAATTAAAGTGTCTGAATCTGGAGCTAAAGTCCATCTTCAGGGAGGGAAAGCCCTGTTTTATGGTCAGGACCTGGACATAGTGTCTCCCTGCCTCCTGTTTCAAATGCTTTGGCTGGGTTTCCTGTTCCTACCTCCTGGAAATACTAGCACATACCTTATTCTTGATTTCATTGCTGGCTGGGCTGACACGCTACATGCACAGATCCTCAGCATATTTCTGTGCCTGACCTAGTGTGATATTTCCACTACTCCTGGTTTAACAGCTGAGACCTGTGCTTCCTCCTTTTATTAATGAGATTACCTGCAGTTGCATTTGTGACCAAATGGTCACCAAATGTGACCAATTCACCTAATAATAACAGAAAAAAATGAATGGAGTGGAGCTTAGAAAAGCAAATGCAATCTCAGAAAAATGAGTGAATTGCCAGGTACTGCCAAATGAGAGTAAGGCTTTTGAATTTTACCAAATTCATCATGGAAACATATTGAGGACATCTTTCATTTACCAAAACTCTCTTTCTCCAAATCCTTTAGATCACTTGCATCTTCTCAATACTATCAAAGTTAGATATTATGTGTAGCAATCCTTCCTAAAATACGATTGATTTACTTGAGTATGTCAGCTGATAGATGTGTGGTAGGACTCTATATAGCAACAATGATATTGTGAAAATGCTGACCCTCTTCTGCCTCTTTGTAATGCTGGATCTAGAGGAAATTTAATGTAATAAAATTCAATCTTCTTATAGAATAGGATTTCCAAAATTTACAAAATCTCTTAAGTTGGTTTTGCACAGCCATGCTGTCACTTCTACATCCTCCTGTGCATGAAAGCATGTGTATTGAAACACTGTCCTGGATCAGTTGAGCGCCACGTGGGAGACTTTGGCTTTTAAGTTGTAGCTCAGGATCCTTTTGACAATCAGTGACAAACTGATTTTTGGACAGATCTTTTATGCATTGTAGGAAACTCCAGCCAGCAAACAAAGAAACAAACAAACAGAGGACTCCTCTGTTTTTTTTTTATCCATCCAGCAAGTTCAAAGGAAATATGTGTGGAACACAGTGGAACAGCATTCTAGTAGGATCACTTAGATCTTTTGAGAAACTTTTTCCTATTTATGTTTCTAAATACCATCATTGGCATCAATAACAAGTGTAGAAGCACAGATGCTTGAAAGAAATAGATGCAAATCTGTAACATCGCAATGACGACACAGAAAAGATTGAAGGGTTTTTGTTTGTTTGTTTGTTTTTTTTTTTCCATGAAAATAAAGGAGCTATGATCAGGTGCTTAAACTCAATGAAGTGGGAACATGTAAGAAACACATGGCAGAATGAGGGAGAATAAAGCTTAACAAGCTGTTTGGCTAAGCTGTATCTATGTGGACCTGATAGCTATGTATGACCTATGTATGACAGCTATGCAAGACCTGGTGGCCTGTTGGGCTACTCCTGTGTTAACAGTGCTGCTGTGTGACGCCTCTTCAGGTACCTGCAGGTTGTTTCTACAGTACTGGTGAGAGTGTCAGTCACACTAGGTCTGGGTGAATGTGGGCACAGTAGGTCTTTGCAACCCAGCGCATCCTGGGAAATCTGATTTTGAAGGTCATTGCAAATATTCTTTTTTGATTGAGCCTACTTAGTCCCTTACATTGAAATCAAATTGAAATATTATTTCTTCTTTTTCTTTTTTTTTCAGCAAGCTCATCCACATATTGTCCCAACACTGAAGGCATCAACCTGGAAGAGGTTTTGTGACTTCATTAAAGTCAAAGTGATCTCAATGTGCTGCTGAAATTATCTATGTACACTATGTGACAGCTTGTGTCTCTTTTTTATGAGATGGTTAAATCCCATCAGATCTTTTTTTCAGGAAAGAGATTTTCCCTGGCATTTTACTTCATACTTCTCACTTTTGTTGTGATTAACTCCTGAATAAAATTTGAAATGATAATCTATTCAAGAAAAGATCCTGTAACATGTCTGAAATTTAATGAGACAATTAATTCAGGTGCAGAGGTTTGGTTTTACGGCTGAGAGGAACTCCTTTAAGCATATTTGGAGTGAAAACTAAGCCAAGTACTTTAAGCCCATCAGGGATTTATGTTAACAAACTTCTCCAAACTACCTGCTATCATCTTAATTATATTTATATAAGTACATAGTTGCTTTTACTAAATTGTATCTTTTATTAGATGCATACTTGGGTTTTATGAATAGATGCAAAAGGGAACCTGGAGTTTCAGGAAAATCACATTCCATTTTAAAATAATCTATGGAAATTGATTATATTAATCTATAGCTTTTATACTATATTAACTATATTGATAGATATATTAATAGACTATGTTCATTTATATCAGGCAGCAAATCTAACTAACAGAGCAAAAGCAGACATTGAGAAGCAGGCTTATTTTTTGTTGTTATGTCAACATGAGTATGCGACATACTCAGTTTCCTTTCCTTTGTTTGTTCACTTTCTACTGTCTTGTCGATCTCCTTCCCAGAGCTTCTATGCCTGGTTGAGCACACTGAATGAATCTGCAGCCCAGTTCCCCAGGATAATCACGCTTAGCCCTTCTCCAGTGGCACTACCCAGCACTCTGTTTAATTCCAAACAGTTTTGCAACTATTTTTTGCTTTTTATTTGCCTCAGGATTCCCACGGTAAATCCTTCTTTCCCTTTCTGCTCATGAGTAGAGAAAGGTTTTATGCACGTAGTACATAATTAATGGTATGTGGAAACAAAGCAGATTTCTCATGACAGTAGCTGGCTGATCCTTCTCATTCATGGAGAACATTATTAGTACTGCAGAGGAGCATGAAGATTAAGCCTGATCAGGTCCCATCCTGAAGCTAATACTCCATAGTATTACTGATTATCCCATCTGCTTCTTGCATTTTGTTTATCTGATCTGGAAAACAGAGATGTAGCTGAAAATTAAGGGACTGAAAATAAGGTGAAGAATATATCACCCCTATATCATTTGTACTGGCCTAAGCTAGTTTTATGGCAATAATAAATTACAGTTTCCAACTCTGAGGCAAATGGCAGTTTTAACTCTGGTTTTAGGGGAAGCAGGGATGGAGCATCATGGAAGGTAAAGAGAAAAAAAAATTCTTTGTTCCAAGTCTGCCCAATAATTAGGGTGAATAGAACTGACTCTGAATGCATCCAGCAGCTGCATGTGTTACAAAACCAGCCCACTTACCTATACTAGCACAAAGGAGTAGACAGATTTGAGGGAAGTCTCTCTGAGAGACAGCAAAGCCCAGAACCAGAAAACTGGCTCACTTCAGTGTGCAGAGTGGCAATTTTACTGTTGTGGCATGGGGCAGCTGGGGTGAGATGGTCTGCTGAACTGTGCTGATCTGGAGGCAATCTCGTTGCTGTGTATCCTGTTCATGACAAACTGGATCTTCGTATGTCCTTTTACAAGGCACCTGGCTGGCCCCTTCTGCTAGGAGTATTATGGCTCATACACTTCAGCCCAAACAAATCTCCTTTGATGTTTCTCCGGTGATCGTCATTTATGCCTATTCTTATAAACCTGAATATCTAATTTAGCAGCTCAAAGTTCTTGATATTCTGCCCTTTGCTTCTCTGTCAATTTGTCAGTCAAAATATTTATGTAATGTTTTAAAGGAGACTGCTTATATGCCTAGAAATTATACCTCTGAAATGAATGATGGTATATGAATGAAGAGGCTGGTAGTTTTAGGCTAATAATGACTTTGCTATGTAATATATTATCTGTAGCATTTTTTTTCTTTTTTTTTAATGGATTCATGATCTCTATATGAGTTCCTGTTAATATCTATGCTTCTACTTCTGTGGCCAGGATTAAAACCCATATCAGTAGCCATAAGGCTCCTTGGATATGAGGATGTTATTGGGAGTGTTTTCCTGTGTAACTCTGTGGAATCTCCCTGGACAGATGCAATTCTCTTACAGTAACTAGCAACATGGGATATTCTGGGATTCTTGCCATCTGGGAGTTACCGTTAGAAAGACAAATATCTGTGTCTCAGCGCTCTTACAGATTATTAATGACTAAGAGTCATTTAATAGTGGTTCTCTGCAGAAGCTGGATGCAGATAATTGCTTCCTGCTCACTTCAGTAATGAAAAGGTTTAAGACTTAACTCTAAAATCTAAGACTAAAAGATTTGCTCTTCGGGATGTAAAAACAAAACAATATAAAAACAACACAAACCAATCAGAGAAATAACTGTAGAACTAGGACTTGTATTTATGGTGTTGAAAATTTAACTTTCCCTAACTTCAACGATGTGGTAAGTGTTAATCACATAATGTAAATCCACAAACCAAACACTAAATTTCAAGATCTGGGGGGCAAAGAGTGTACTGCCAAATCTTCATCATGGATCTTAGATACACTGACAATGCAGGAGAAAAGAGTAATACCTTCATAGAAGATATCATAAAGCTATTGTGTGAAAGGAGCTGAAGTTTAACCTGATATAATCACAATTATGCTTCATCAGGCATTGTCATTTGTCTTCTCTAGAGTGTACATGGTGCTTTACAAATATTAAAAAGAAGAAAGCCCATTTTCCTTTACCTAAAATCTGAGTATCATTTTACAAACTTTACTTGTCTGAATAGGTTCATTTTCACACACACTGAATAATTCAGCCCTGAAGAGACAACTTTACCTCTTCACATTCACAAAATAAAGCAGTTAATGTCAATCTGACTTCATCTTTTCATATAGAGGTCAACATATTGTATAGTAAAGACATTTATTTATCTGAATAAACAAGAATATTGACTAATATCACAAACTCAGAGACTCACAGAATGGCTGAGGTTGGAAGGGAACTCTAGAGATCATCCAGTCCAACCCCCCTGCTCCAGCAGGGACACCCAGAGCACGTGGCACAGGGTGGCATCCAGGC
>JAUBNY010000183.1:665270-693552 GCA_032275445.1 Crypturellus soui
GGAATATGATTTCAATGATCCTCATTCTCAGAAGCTGGACTTGGCATTTGTCCCTGTTTGATTTTACAAGGTTGGCTCTGGCCAAAGTTTATCTGAATGGCAGCCCTGACTTTGAGCAGGTTCCCCCCATTATGGTGCCATCTTCAAAACAGATAAGGCTGTGTTTCATTAAATCCACCAGGTCTTTGATAGGGATGTCAAACGGGAGAGGTCCCATTACAGACCCCTGTGATACTTCACTTTTTACTAAGTTTTAGGTAGAACGCAACCCATTAACTGCTACCCTCTGAGCCTCTATCCAGTCCATTTGGTGGTCCAGACCATAATGTTCCAACTTAGATACCAGGATATTATGGGAGACGGTGTCACAAGCATTGCTAAAGTCAATGACATCCGCTGTTCTCTCCAGCATCCACTTCACTACAGAAGGCAGTCAGGTAGGGCAGGCTGATTTGCTCTTGGTGAATTCAGGCCAATAGTTCTTAGTCACCTGCTCTTCCATGTGCAGAGAAATGAGTTCTAGGAAGACTTGCTTCAAAGTTTTCCAAGGAACCAAAGAGAGACTGAATTGTAGTTCTCTGAACTTATGTTTTGGCTTTTTTTTGAAGATGAGCACAATAATTTTGCTTTTCTGTAGTAGTCAGAGATATCCCTCAACTTCCAAAGTCTTTGAAAGATGATTGAGAGCAACCTTGCAAAGCTGTTGTCCAGGTCTCTCAGCATCCTGGGATGCAGTTGGTCTCATACCAGGGACCTGCATGGGCCAATGCCTCTGCAATTAACCCGGACTTGTGTTCATATGCTGCTGATCATTCTGGTTGAAGCTTTCACTAACCACAGATAGCCTGTGAGACGGTGCTGACAAATGCTGAAGCTAAGAAGGCATTGAGTATCTCAGTCTTATCTATGTCCACTGTCACTAAATTGCCTGCCCTGTTCAGGAGTGGTAGATTTTCCTTGTTCATTCTTTATTTTTTTAATAATTTATTACTAGTGGAAGAAGCTCCTCTTGTTGCCTTGTATATCTTTGGCAAGTCTCAACTCCAGTTGAGCTTTGGCTTTCCTGACACCATCCCTACATGCTTGGGCAACACTTTTTAATCTAAAAATATCTCCATGCAGCCAAGCTGCTCTTCTGAACAGAGAGCAACCTCCTTTCTTCCACCATTCCCCATCTGTCTTTTGTGAAGAGCTTTTATCTGTCATTTGCAGCACAGTTCTGTGACAGTACACACAGATCTAATTCCCGTTGTTTGTTTCTAAAGCTGCATGCATGATGTCCCTTCATCTATTACTCTCTTTCTCCTTTTGTCCTGCACCCTTTGCTTTACATCTCGTCTACGAAATCCTCTTTTAAACGTAGCCTGTAATCTCTCTCCTTTCTCATTCCTAGTTTAAAGCTCTTCTCATAAGATTAGTCAGTCTGCTGGCAAAGACATTCCACTTGGTTGGGTGTATCCATCTCTACTTAGCAGCCTTTGATCCTAAAAGAGGGTTTCATGAGTGGAAAAAAAAACAATACCTTGGTGTTGCTGGTGAATGCACAACCAGATGTTGCCAGCACGATCCTTCCCTCTCCCCTTAGCCTTCTCCTTTGTCAAAGGGACAAGGGAACAACACCTGCCCCCCTAGAACCTTCATCCTCTCCTCCAGCACCATATAAACATGCTTGATACCCTCCAGGTCTCTCCTGGCAGTATCAGTGGTACTCATGGGGAAGAGCAGCAGGGGTGTAATAGTCTGTGTGTTGGACGAGCCTCAGCAGCATCACTACACTGATCTGAATCTGAGCCCCTGACAAGGAGCAAAGCTCCCTAGACAGCAGATTAGACTAGCAAATGGAGTGCTTCATCTCCTACAGCAAGGAGACATTTACTACTGTCACTTTCCCCGCTTTCCTGAGACTGCTGCATAGTTCAGGTTCACCTGGTTTGGACGTGTTTCCGGACACAGCTCCCATCTCCTACTCTGCTATAAGGCGCACTGTACCTGTTCTGCAGTGGAGAAGAGATCCTGGGTCCTGGGTCTTTCTAGACCCAGGAATAACAAATCTTTGCTTTATCCATGGGAGGTTCCATTTACACCATTTGGTGTCTGTTTTTTGGCTGCCCCTCCTTCCACATCTGTGCGGTTCAGACTCATCTTTGCAAGGTGTCTGTAAAGATCTGCTCAGCCTGTTTTTCACTCTCCCTGAGGCTGTGCAGTCTGTTCGCCTACTCCCACAACTCTGTAGCTGGACAACATGGCCCTTGTCTCCTGCAGCTAAGGATCCTGTTTCTTTCCTGTGAGATGTACTAGAAACTCCCCACATCCCAAACACCTGGGAGCTTACTCTGGGATGAGACCTCTGCTGAACCTTGGTAGTTACTGGATACCATGCTCAGAGGGGCATCACAAGCACAGTAGACCAGCCCCTCACCACCTTCAGCTGTTCCTGGTCTCCTAGAACTCAGTTGCATCTATCTGCCATGCTCACCTTAGAAGCCTGGGTTCCATGTAAATCCAGATCTATGGTTCAGTTATAGTTCAGCCAACCGGTTATCCTCAGTAATTTCCAGTTAAGCGTGATCTAGCTTAAAGTCCAGCAATTAAGTCTGTTTCTGCATTGGTCATGAACTTAAATTTAAGCTAGACATTTGGTGATTACAATAGTTGGTGGCATTAGGTCCACATTTCTGAGGTAAAATTACCCCCTCAAAGTATGTCCATTTACTGTCAAAACACGTGCTGTGATTTACCAAGGGATAACTATTTTCATTTGTGGAACCTGAAATGCTTACTGAGATATAATCAGAACAATCTAGATTTACAACTTGAAAATACAAATTCAAGGTGATAAAACATTCAGTAGCTAATAGTTTATAGAGTCAGATATTTGTTATATATAGAAAATTCAAAAAAGCATCTAGCTTGTATGTATTCCTGTGAGCCTAAGAGAGATCTGAATTTGGGATGTTCAATCGGCAGCACCAAAAGAAAATAAGCAATGGGGGATAATGACTTCCAAACTTGGAAAGAAAAGATAATGCAAGTGCATCTCAAGGATAAAGGGGAAAAAAAGATCAAATAATGCTTTTTAGTTTGACATAGAAAGGTCAGTTTAATGAATATTAATTTCTCATGCAAGCAATTAATAGAATTATTTGGGAGGCAGTAGATGATGGATATTTTCTCATATTTAGATAAATCAATATCTAAATATCTCATAAACAATAATATTTTCAGAAAGGAAAAGCTATGGACTGTGCCAATTTTCACCGCTTTGTTAGTCACATCCTTATATTAGCACTACCAGTAACACCGCTTGGACAATAATCTTCTTACTTTTCCAGATGGCCACAGCCCTTGTGATCTTTTAGTGGATCACAAAGTGAGAAGTCCCTGGCTTCTTTTTCCTTACGACATTTTCCGCAAAATGAACTTCTAGCTAACTTACAGTCTTCACCTTTTCTTCCTATCAGAGGACCCCATTCTTAAACAACACTTCAAAAGCTGGAACCACTTCTAATCACAAACCATTTTTTAGAGAAATAGCATCTATTCTATCTGATGTATGCCAAAATTTATATTTCTTTTTTTTTGTATCTGTTAATTTCCTTGCCATCAAGTCACTTTCTAACTCATGCATCTTTTCTGTTTTGAAACACCTTTTCTATTCATCAGACTGCTCAGTTTAATATAATCTAGTGTCAGTATAATTGGCATGAGTACTATTTATAACCAAGGAGGAGGAAACGAATATGAACTAGATGAATTTGAAAAGAATCATTTCAAGTCTGGATGGAATGAAACTTTCATCATTATGATGAAAAAGTTCTGCTTAGAAGCTACTGTCTGTCATTTACTTGAGGGAAAGTTTCATTGTATTTGTTTTACATGGGATTCTGGTATTTTCTGTTTTGATCATAATGCTGTATCTCATTACTGATTCCCATTTTCATCTCTTTTTTTATCAAGTACAGTTTAGTCAGTATAAACATTTACTTGTAGTAGCTGATTTTTATCTAATGCAATCTGCACCACCGTACTGTGGAAATACTGGAAGCCTGAACTGAACCAAATGCTCCACTGGGGCAGATGTTCTACAAAATATATTTTAAATGAAAATTTCTGCTTCAGAGATCTTATTGTCTTCTCCTATATCACACAGACAATACAAGTTAAAGTATCCCACAGCGCTCTATAATATCAGAATTATAGATATCAGAAGACTCTTATCAGAAGTATATCAGAAGTAGTTGAATGAACTAAAATACCTAAATTCTTGCAAAATAGAGCGCTTGTTATAAAAAGAGGATAAGAGCTATGAGAAAATACGAAAGTTTAACCTGAAATGAACATATTACAATTTAACTACTGCTATGGCGAAAAAGAAAAAAAGGATACATTTTTTTTTAACCAAATTGACATTTACAGTCTAATCAAAGGACAATGAAGATCTGTTATCAGACCAGCTACAGTAACATTAATACTGTCAGTCTCAATTACATGAAATAAACCTCATTAATTAAACACCAGGATGGTTGTACAGGAAAACCTACTAATACGTCCTCCTTTTGCCTGGTGTGATGCTCACCTTACCTCTGTCCCTCTAAGTCCTGAAGCTGATGGTCTCATTCTTCTTCAGGAAGGAATTCTGTTGGAGGCTAAAATGGGTTGTTGGCATTCTGGTGTCCTTCTGGGGGGCAGTATAAAATTGGTAATTTCTTTCTCTTTGGTCTTCAGGTCTTGGGTTTCTTTGTAAAGATTTTCTTCCTCTTGGTTCTCACGTACAGCCTGAGTTGCACCGTTGCCTCCCTTCGAGGCCTGGAAGGGCTGTTTGCTGTGTTAGCTCCTTGGGTCTACCCGACTGTTGCATATTAGGTATCTTGGAGGGAAGCTGAAATAGGAAAGGCAATGAGCACTTCTTCCCTAGCCCAGAGGAGACCCTGTGCTGTCAAAGCAGTGCAAAATCTGCAGCCTATTACAAGCCATGGGCTGCATGACAGTAGTATTCTTCCATACAATCGTTGTAACTCAGACCAGTAAACAGGTGTGATAATGAGCATAGTGATTATATTATATATTATATTATATATTATATATATATATTATATTACCATCACTTCTTTTTTTTTTTTTTTCCCTGCAAAGTATCCCTGAACTGATGGCTGCAATTTGTGTTATTTTCAGGAAGAAACCTTGCACTTGAAGAAGACTTACATGCACCCAGTCCTTTCTTTGAATAATATTTAAGTTCTTAGTTCTGTATTTTACGGTTAAACATAATGAGTAACAAAATTAGAGGATAGATAGTAGCAGCCGGATTTTAAGATTAGGTCTCCAACCAAGAGCTGCATTTTCTCTCATATCATCAAATTAGTGAATTCATGTTTTCAGAACTCCAAATATGTTCTCATATTCTAAGAAAATTGCCAGAAGGGAGGGTACATTAACTAACAATAGAATTTTATACAGTTCTAATGAGCTCTTAAAAGCTTCTCTTTATGTCAGAGAACAAAGAACCTTTCTTCTTCTCCAAAGCGGTGTGAACTTACGTTTTCATACACTGTGGTTGAAAAAGCTGACATCTCTCAAATCACACTCTTTTAGTTTCTCATGAATCTCATCTCAATGTATTGTTTACTCCCCAGGAGAGAATCTATTTCTATAAATTGTCATTCATGCAGATCACACACACACACACACACACACGATCTTGTTCTCTGCCTCTTAACATCTATCAGTATTTCCTCTATATCTGAAAGAAGTCAGTTTGATAAGAGTTATAAAGTCCAGCTGCTGTAAAAAAAGAATATGTTGCAACGTGTGCAACAGCAATTTGGACAGTTTTTTTGAGCTGTTTCCATAAAGGCAGAAAAAGTGAGGTGTATGTTATACACATACTAACTGCAGTCAGAAAGGTCTGAGAATGTTCCAGATAAACACAGAAAGCTCAAAAATTTCAGACTTAGCTGCAGGAGAATTTCGAAAGCACTATTGCGCTCCTTACTTCCACTGTTGGTCTGAGTGATAGCCGCAGTGCCAGAAGAGAACTCACCAGAACTCAGTGCATGCAACTATTTTCAAAGACAGAAGGGAAATAAAAGTATTTTTCCAGGATTTCTTTACTTACAAGATTTTGATTTGACATGCATATTGAGATCAGTGGAAAGATTGCTGGGAACATCCAAGGGCTGTGAGACAGATGGCAAACAACACTTGGAATAACTTATTCTGCCTTTATGCATCCATAGCCACGTCCCTCATCTAGACCAAAAACAGGATGACTTGAACTGTGGCTTCTTTATCACTATGTCCCCCAGGCCCTGCTAAAGCAGACCACTCAGTCCTAAAATTTTTAGAAGCTGCCCATCTCCTCTAGTAGCAATCTTTTCCTCTTCCATTTTAGATAGGGATTCAGATTTTTCGGGACATTTGAGCATCTAGAAAGGTCAAAAACAGCCAGTGCATATACACAGTGTATCAGTCCCACATTCAAAGAACCAGATCTTACAGGACAATCATAAAGGAAATTTCTCTAATGACTGGGTGGCAGTAAAAGTGAGTGTATTTGTAAGCGGGCAGAAAAATATCTGTCATTCTGCTTACGTTGTGAAAATGTAAATATCAAATAATTTCATTTCATTAAAAAAAGAAAAGGATACACACATGACTTCCCATTTAGTCAGGCTTCTTGCTCAGCAAAAATTTAGTACAGTGTGCTGTATGTTTTGGAGGATGTAGTCTAGTCCACAGAGAATAGGAACATGATGCTCTAAATACCAATTCTGTCTAATCACGAACATTTTCTGATTAATGTATTTCAGTTTTGAGCCTGATATTTGTACAGTTCTAGTGTAAGTGAATTTTCATGAACAATGTATAAATCAGAATTTTCTATGGAAAAAAAAAATTTTTTTCCTTAAGACATCATACTTAGCTAAAACCATCTTCCACCTACTGAAAGACTATCATCTCACAATTGTCTGTAACAGCCTCCTTTGCTTTCCCTTGAAGGTATTTCACAGTGCCAGAGGATGCCTATAAATCAAATGTCATAAAACAAAGTCTGTATGTAAATATTATTAATAGCTCAACCAGTGTCGTCAGAAGCCAAGAGTTCACAGAGCTCTAGGGGAAGAAGTGTTTAATGATACTGAGATACAGTGTACTTGGAACTCATAATTTTTTCAGACGCTGGGACTGACAGCTTTTGCTCTCCTGTGGGGACAGTCAGGTATTGTAATATTTGCTGAATAGGCCAACTCTGCCTTCAAATTTATAGCCTCTTGCCCAGTGCAAGGCTAACAAACTGTCCGCGAAGTCTTTTTCTTTTTGCTTTACATCTCTTATTAAAAATTCCTCAAGATTTTCTTCATCATGTCAATATCTCTCTCCTTGCTGTCAAGGCAAGATCATTTTCTTGGCCTTTGCTACATGCTTAGCCTCATTTTCTCTTTTTTTTTGTGATCTTTAGGTTGCACCCAAGTAGTTAAATTAAGCCAGTATCTTCCTCCTTACTAATGATAGCCTTGTGCTTCCTGTTATATCTCAAAAATGACACATATAATTCATCAAGAAGTTTCTCACTTATGAAATCAGTGCTGGCTTGCTGCTTATCTCCTTCAATCAAGAATGTGCCACTACCACATGTCCTGATAAATTGTGCCTTAATTCAAACACCTTCATTTCGCTCCTGTGCCTGGAAGCACAGGCTGGGAATCAGGAGTCTACAGAGATGGCTAATGACATTTGTAGAGCCAACCAGCTTTACTTGATAAGGGCAGCAGTCCCTTGCTGGCTTGCATCGTATCTCAAGGAGATGTCTTCAATATGAGAAGGATCTCAAATGGCACTAAGTACTTATATGTCAGCATCTGGACTATTTCTGGGCTGGACTAGTGTCCTAGAGAATTTTCTTGGTCATTTAACTAAAAATATCCCTTGAGTCATACATTGTTCTGTGGAGGAAGGAATTAAAGTTGGTATTCTGATTACAAGAGAAGTGCTTCATGATTTCATATAATCTTGGCATAAGAAAGCCCGTCATGGTTGAGTTGTGTGGCTGCAAATGTCTGTAATATAAATTGAATAGATTTACTGAGTTCTTACGGAGGTGTCTTGCCAGATGTGTTATCATGGGGTATCTTGTGGGGGATGAGTCATGATTTATAGAGTCTCATGGAATTGCCTAGCCAAATCTGTATTTTCAAATGTTAAGTTTTATTATGAAGTGAATTATTTCCTTCATCTTATCAACAGTATTTTTAAATAATAATAACTTCCTCTTTTCATGTGCGTGTAAATTGTATCACATCCCTCACAACCTCATCTTTCGTTATATGAGTGTCCTTAAGTAAGAATGCTGTATTCCATGAACTTTCTTCTCAGAGGCTTTCGTCTTTTTTTTTCCCCCACTATCTATTTCCTTTCTGTTTTTTCGTAGAGCCCAGATTTTGCCAAGAGTTTTCCAGGGTCTTCCTAACTCTCTTAAAAGGTTTAGACCCTGTCTTCCCAGCAGGCCTAGCTTGGCTTTATTTCCTTCACCTAGGGAAAGACAACCAGGCATTAGAGACCTTTACAAAGATTAATTTGACATAAGATGCTATACTACAAACTTAAATGTTCAATTAATTTTTTGAGAATATTAGCTTTCTTGTCCTTGCAAAAGAATTAGTCTTGTAATGTTCTCATTGGTCCCTCATAGCTTCATATGTTTAAATATAGAATTGTTTTTTACCTTGTTGCCTCTGTTGAAATAATCTTGTAATCCCTATTTTGATTCATCTGAGCCAGCCTGTTACAACATTTCTACTTTTCTTTGCAAGCCAACTTTAAATAGCACTTCCCTTGCAGAATGCTTTTCTTATGGCATTTTTGTTTGTTTCTTTTTTTCTGGGTCAAAGTAGGGACCTTCTGTTTCCCAGGCACATTTTGTTCTCCTTCTTTGGTTGCTGTTTTACAATGTTTTGTTTTGGAAAAAGTTCAAAAATTCATCTCTGCAAAGGAACCGCACACACCTCTCTATGTCTTCTTTCTTGGTCATCTCAACATTAGAAACCAGTTTGTGTCCATAAAGTTACAATCTTGTCCTGCCAGTATGAGAATGTACGGAATGCACCCATCAGTACTGAAGAATTAACAAAGCTCCTTCCCAAATTACTGACCAGATTATCAGGTGATTATAATCTCATAATCATACCAAAGTTGACTAGCAAACATCAGCTTCTGTAGACTCTGCCATGTTTAAATTGACTTACACATCATCTACTCACTGTGGTTCTGTCTTACGCAGAGACATTCGGCTGCTTTTATAGGAAGTCCTGACTTTTATGACAGGTAATAATACAACAGTTATTGTTTTCCCTTTTTTTTCCCCAGCAAGTTTGTTTTTCCTCAACAATAAAACAAGAAATGAGCAGCATTTCTGTAGTAAAGAGTTTATGTCTTATAAGACTGATGTTTCAAAAATCATGTGCTTTCTTTATTTTGGGTGCTTGTTACATGTGGAAGGGAAATAGCCATCAATAATTTGCTTAAAACATCTTTCTAGAACTATACTGTGGGGACCAACTCTTTAATCTGATGTAACTTCAGGTAGGGAACTGACTCAGTCCGTCTCAATTTATTTTGTCATTGTGCCAGTTCTTACATATTCTAGTGGATATATTGTTGATCATACCTCACATGAGGTTTTACAGCCTCATAGTGGGAGGTTGTAAAGCAACAGACTAGTTTACTGTGAATCCAGAAATGGTCAGAGAACCAGGAAACTTTGAGGTGAATATGATCAGCAGAACTGAATATCTTTGTTTCTGTTTTGCTTTGGTACTAGCCTTGTTTTTTCAGATATTCCTATTTTACTTCTTTTTTACGTTGGGCATTCAATTTTACTTCTGAAGAAGACAGCTTCATATCATAAAGCACTGAAATTTTAAAATATTTACATGTGTACATACTATATATATATATACACACACACATACATATGATATGATGATATATATATATATATATATACACACACATACATATGATATGACAGGTGGGCAGTCTCTGTGCATGTGGTTTGGAAGGTTCCTATAACTTACTACATTCTAAAATGTTCCCAAACCTAATAATTTCTGACAGTCTGGGTTCTGATTAGTTTTCTTCAATGTGTCTGAGAGTGCTGGCTCTCAAGCTACTTTTTCTAGGAAGCCTTTGCAATGTAGATGGCTTATTTTATTTCTGCTACAAATCCTTGAGTATTTAAAGGAGAATTTGACCTTTTCTGAGTTATACTACTGTTTTATCTGGTTGAAAGAATTGAGTGTTACAGAAAAAAAAGAAATTTTACTGATTTTTTCATTTCTCTTATATTGCCATTTTCATCTCATCATTCTGAAAAATATGGAGTTCTCTGATGAATTGTTGTTACCACCAATTCCAATTAGCTGTGGAACTAATTTATATGGACTAGAATGGAAACTAATTGCAAGTTGCTAGAATCATTGAATGCTTAAGGTTGAAAGTATTGGAAGTTGCACATGATGTGGCTAAATGTAAAAGCAACAGCTACTTCGGATCATTCATCTCCTGCAAAAAAGAGTTTTAATATTGTTTAGCAGAGTAAAAAGGTGCATATAATGTAGGACATTAAATGCATCAAGGAGTCATGCAAGTTTAGACATAATAATTACAAAGACAACTATAACTTTTGAAGCAGATCAAATGTTGCTAATGATTTAGGTTTACACAAGCAGATTAGGGAACTTTTCCTGCCACATTTATAACACACTCACACAAATTATACTTATACTAGTTATGCTTTTTTTTTCTGGTACAAATGCTGCAGCTGAATAGCGATGTGATAAAATTTACAGTTCACTATATAAAAGGTAGCTCTGAAAACCTCTAATTGATAGGGTAGAGTGTATTCAACAGAATATTTGTTCAGGAAAATTGTAGATGTGCTTGTTTGCGTCTGACATCAGGTCCTAAATGATTTCTCACATTTATAGAGAAAGCCAAGATGATTCTATCTGCTTTTTAGAGATGATTTAGAGATGATTAGAGATGAGGTATGTGATTGCTGATGGGTCACAATCAGCTATACTATCTGAAAATACAAGATGAGTACTGTTATGACATTTTCACCACGAATCTACTGATGAAATTTATCCCAGATTTATTTCTAGAATTTCACATGTATGCAATAAATTTTAACACGTAACAATTCTCTAAAAAGGTGAGTAGTTTCTTCAGTTTTAAATGTAACAGACTACAATATTTTCCAGTCTGGCTAAAATGTACTCTTCTAGGATACTTTAATTAACAGTTTACTTCTTTATCAATATGATAATGTAGTAATGAACTAAAAAAGAATTAGATCAGAAGATGCCCTCTTCCCCTGACTCTTCCATATGCAGTTAAGTGGCTAACAACTTATCCTAGTTTCTCAAATTCTGCTTTCAGTATTTTATTCATTTGTGTTCATTATTCCTTTGTGTCTCCTTTCTTACTGTTTTTTTTTTTTGACATAATTTAACTGGAAGCTGTGTAATACAAACTGTCAGTATCACACTTACCTATATGTTATATTTTTCATATTTTCATCTTTATACTATTTTCATCTTTATACTATACATGCTTGACCAAAGAAACTTCTGAACGATCGTTTTTCCCCCAAATGGCAATAAGAAATCTGTCATATAGCTTAATTAGAAATCTTTCACATTAAAAACATTTTTTCCTTTAATCATTCCTTCTTTTAGAAAAAAAGACTGCTCCTAAAATATTCAGTCTAATCTCTCAGCAAGACTGGCTTCCATAAAGCACTGAAATGTTTTTTTTTTCCATAAAGCACAGAAATGTTTTAATCCAATTTAAGTAAGATTATTTGGATTCATATGCCAGCTATTGTTTTAGCTGGTATTTATTTACATTCTTCAGCTACAAATTTATTTCTAAATTGCTTCCTACTAAGTCAGTTTCATATCTTAGTTCCCATCAAATTGAGAAAAGGAACAGACATAACTGTTCCTTTTCATACCTAATATAACTGTTCCTTTTCATACCTAACAGACATAGAGTTTTTATCGCTGGGACTGAATGTACCTGTTCCTTTACATTTCCAGATGTATGTTCCAGAATTCAGTGGAATCACTCTTGGTGTATATTCATGTGATCAAATGATACAGTTCAGAGACATTTAGAAGAAAATTAAAAAATAGTGTATAGTAAAGAGATGCATACAGGTTGTTCAGAAGAGGTTGAAGGTATCATTCTTTGCTTTGAGTAATAAATAGCGACTTTATATTCTAACACATTTTCTTACTTTTCTTAGCAGCACTTCTGGTTGATACTATGTCTAGTTTGAGACACCTGCTGTTATTAACAGAAAAAAGACAGACAAATTCAATTCTACAATTCTAATCTTCAAAGTCAAGGAACTATATATAGATTTTCACCAGGCAAGGCTCTGGCCTGTATTAATTTGCTAGATTAGTATAATTTGATATTTTTCATGCAGATTTTAAAATACCTCATTTGAAGATGCAATTATTATAATCAGTCTTCATTTATGTCTTTTCTACATGAAAAAGTGTCACTAATATATCCCTCCAAATTTATATATATCCTGAGTTACTTATTTAGGAGAGCTTGTAGCTTGATTCTCATTCTTCCCCACACTCTCTTTTTAATTTTTTTATGAATTTTATTAATGTTTTAGATTACATGAAGAAAAATGCATTAAAACCTATCATGAGCCTTGAAAACCATGAGTGTGCACATGCTTGACAGCTTGATATTAGGTAGCTTTTTCCCTCTCTCATGAAAATCCACTCACTGTGTGGACTAAAATGATATTTCTGGAAAACTGTATTGAGCATGGTCTAACTTACTAATAAATAAAAAATGCCCAGAAACATTTCTGAGTCCTGCAACATTTACACATGACTTGATTGTATGGTATATGTATGATTAGTAGCGGTGTATAATACAGATGGTACATTAACATATTATCTGTTATGCTGAACATTTACAGGCAATTGATTGAACATAAGGTTTGATGAACAGTAACAGAGAAAAACTTGTCAATCTCTTTTTCAAAAGCAGGATTGTAACCACTTGTTCATCTTTCAGGTACAAGAGGACTATGTTTCTTAATTAGTTTAAAATATGATTAGCATGAATGACAACCAAAATCCACACTTAATATAGATTAGTATATCTATACCTTGTAAATCTTCATTGACTTATTTAAAAACATAGGTATCACATATGTTCAGAAGAACAAAAAGCATTACAAAATAGAAGCTGTGTAATCCATTACACAGGAAATAAGGGCCTTGTTAAACTAGACATTATGCTATTAATCCATCCATGACATAGTGTTTTTCTAATTAATCTCAGATTTTTTTTTCATTTCTAATTTGTATGATAATTATCACTGTAGTTCACTCTAGTTATTAGTCTAGTATCAATATAGTTTAGGATTCTATTTGACAGCAAATGTCATGTTTTTTTCAGGCAATCAACTGTTAATATTGATAATGTAGCTGAAAATAACAGTATATTTATTTCCTGTCTAAATCAGTGGCTGCTTTTATTGTAAGGGTCTTTCTCCCATCTGAAATATTGAATTACTTCTTATGAAATCCTCCATGAAAAGATCTGTTTCTTCACTTCTGTAATCTCATGGTCTTGTTATCTTGTAGAAATTATGCACAAGCATGATGGGCTCAAACAGGTTTTGTCCTTCCAACAATATTTCACAAAGCTCTGCTATTCCTCTACTTTTCAACACCCAAAAATTACAGATAACCCATATGACCTTGAGGTTGACCTCTATTTTCCCTTTAAACCTTCTTGTTTTTGTGCTATCTTTTGTTAAGGATCTTAGCCTATGCTAGAATCTGCAGCCTTCTTTTTAGAAGAGAAGGTGACACTTCTTTTCTAAATTTGATTGATTGTACATGGAGATGAAGAGTAAATCATAGGAAGCACAGGGATACTATTACACAAAAAATCATTAATTTACCTGAAGCTAGACTGGCTTCCATGTCACTGGCATCAAATGTAAGCTGTGTAAATCCACGTACATGTGCCCATTATCTTCTTCAGGTCAGTTTTCAATGAGAATAAGAAATAGTCATTATTTTGGGGGGAAAGAAAGGATGACTTATATATGCCTTACATAATGTAGTTACTATTTATCAACTTAAAACAATAAAATATCAGCAACATGAAGAATAAAAATAAAACAACAGAAAAATAGTAAAGTCTAAAAAATAAAGAAATATATTCTCTGAATATAGTCTCTATATTGGTGCATTTTATAATGAAAGAAGTTTGATGGATCTATGTCATGTAATGATATAACACATGATATACCAGACTGAATTTACTTTAAAGCAGTTTTAACTTAAATCATGCTATTGATTTACTTTAAAATTCTCAGACTATGCACTGTATGCTCCTCCAAAATTAAAAGCTGTGATTCTGGTGAAAAAATGCTACAGTCTCTGAGTGTATTGCATCTCTTCAATACAAAATTTAATGGTTCTTTAATTATGAAACTGAAGCACTTTCTAAATGCTGTATGTTTTTTCTTTCGTTGAAGTTGCTTTGGATAAATATATATATATATATATATATATATATCAAATCACTGGATGTTCTTTTGTAAAGCACATTGGATCCGTGATTTAAATTTGTTTGAAAGAATTAATTAAATTTTTCAAATTAAAGCTAAAAGATACTGATTTGTGATGTGGCTGTGGTTCTGTAGGAATTGTATTTTAGAAAACTTGCTCCCAAACGTCCTTTATGATACAGGTCTTTTGATCACATCATATTACAATATGAAGCATTTTGGCTAGGGACTTCTGTAATATTTTGATATTCCTCTTCAGAGGAGCAGACTGCTGTCTCCTCAGAGAGAGAATTGGTAGATAAGCAAAAATAGTTGAGAGAGATATGAAAAAGTACCTGAACTTTGCCTATGGGGTATATTCTTATAGTTCAACAGTTTTTCCCAGTGGTAGTATTTTGGCTTTGGGGTAATTATTCATAGATCAATTTAAGGTTTACTTGGATAGAGATCCTATTGCTCAGAAAACTCTTCCTGGTTATTTTCTGCAGTCAAGGTCAATTTTGATTAAGTTCTCCATTCTTCCTCCTTAAGCTCCTCCCTTTTAACATTTTCTTCCAGTAACCACTATATTTACATCTTCCTCTCTATTTCTACTTCTTCAGAGAAGTTTATATCTCTCAAATTACCTATGTGGTTTTATCTAATTATTTACTAATTATAAATTTTTAATTTAATTTCACCTTCCCCTAAACTTCCAGTACTCTTTTTCCTTACCTCTTTTAGTCATCTATACCTCTGCGCAAAAACTGCCGGGCTTTCTCCCTTCTCAGTCACTCCTGAGCTGTGTTTATACTTTCCATCAGCTCTAACACATTTACCCCTCTTTTCATCAAGTCAATCACCAAACAATTTACCTGTCTGTTTTATAACCAGCAACAAATTTTGAAAATATCTGAATGCACTCAATCTAATTGACCATTTATTCTGGATGCCTTATTCATGATCATGATTTTTTTGTCTTTCTTGTCATTAAATTGGTTTCCTCAAGTAAAGTACTAGGCAGCATATTCTAAGGCAGAGCTGCTTATATGACATTTCCTACTTCAAATTTTTCCATTCCATAGCTAGGTTGAAATATGTTTTACTTTTGCAAAATTTATGTTCTTTACTTAGTCCATTCTTAAGTAATTTGAAAGACTCTAATGTCAAATATAAGACCTCCATTGCACTCATCTCTCTGTTCCCTCTCATGCTGTTTGAAGTGAGTGACTCCTGTGTATCTTCTCACCAAGTTTTCATGAAAGCAGGGACAACTTGTAGTGGTGGCAAAAGTCAGGATGGGAGCTGAAAGACACACTAGAAGCTCACTCATCCTGTGACCTTTGCTTCAGTGGCTACTGCTTACTTCCTTTCTACCTTCTCAGCTTCTTCTCTTCCTTTCTCAGTTTCTCACTTTTGCTGCGCAGTTCAAATGCATTTCCAGAGATCACCAAGAGTTCCCATCGCAGAGCTCTAATCCCTAAAACTTCTTGTCCTAAAGTCTCTGCTATACTGAAAGACCCTTTCTTCCTATTTCAGAGCTACCTCCTTTCCCATCCTGTGTCATAAGAGCCTCCGATATTCCAACATGAATTTAGACTACCAAGAAGCACTGGATTATTTTGTCTACTGAAGAAAACTTGAAAGAGCAGTTAGTCAAATCAGGACCTGGAAAACTAGATCACACCAGCAACAAGACAGTTGGCTTTCTTGCTTATGATTCTGATCTTATAATTATAGGCTATTTTCAATGCAACTTTTGGATGTAACAGAAAAACATGTATAGATGTTTCAGCTTAGATTCCAATGCCTGTTCTTGTGTTGCATGGTCTGATGTAGTGTTCATTCCTTGCTCTTCAGAGCAAAGAATTGCTTCATTTTATTAGGTAAACCAGACTGGAGAATGACCTTCAGAGCAATAAGACTTGTAGGTCAATAATGCTCCACTTCATCTTTCCATCCCCCTACCTCCCACAGCAATATTTCAATCTTCATGATGATTCAAGGCACATCATCTTTGGACAATGTACAAGTAAATTCCACCAGGATGAAACACAAAGCAACACCGATTGCTCTCTTATTCCACAAATCTCTTCCAAATATTCAAAGATTAACATCTTTCTGGACTGATGTATGATGTTTTTTCTCCAAGGCAGCACATGGAAAACATCCTTAAAAATACTGGATTTGTAATGCAGACATATAATGTACTTGATGGGACAGGCCAGCAATAAAAGGAAAAAAATGCCAGCTTTGACAGTTGTTTCTGATCTTCATTTTAAACTAAGCTCCCTTCTGTTGAACCATGACATAAACATGAATTTTCAGGATTTTCTTTCAAATCTACACATTTTCTTTGAAAACTATTAACTTTTTTGTGTGGTAGATGAAACATATAAATGAAAGTAACATACTAAATTCACTGTTTATGAATCGACTACTTAAAGTTCTTCATCTCTCTTCATTTATGCTGTATGTGGTACATTCTTTTTTTCATCCTTTTTATTCTTTTGCCTTTTCTCTGTGCAAGACATGCTCATACAGCTTCTCATAAATTTTCTGATCCCCACAGAGAGCTAGCTTTTATACTGCCTAGTATACACTTCAAAATTGCAAGCTAAACTCTTTTTTCTTCTCACGTTACCTAGAAGTTTTTAACAGTATATTACTCACAAATTCTAAATACGGACTTTTTGTTTCCACCTTAAAATACTTGTTCAGGATACAGAATTTTCAAAGAGTTTGAAAAATTTATCAAATTACGTAATCTTATTTTGTCTTCAAATTCCTGAACCAATCTGTTTTCAAATAAGAAGCATATCAAGTATATGGATAACCCTAGTCATAATGGTATTACCTATATGAAGACAAGAAAAGAAGTATGAAGACAAGAAAATGGATTATACAGAATTTGTTGAGCATTATTCAGGGGCTTAAAATCCTGTTGACAGGTTGGCAGGAAGTTACTTTAAAGAATCATCTCCCAGTGAAAATAGTTCTTATTTGTATTTGATGAGTAATCTGTTCATGATTAGACACTTTGTAACAGATTTAAGTGGCAAATAGTCTTTTTGTCCTTGCTAATGTTAAAAAAATGTGAAAAGAAAATTACTATCAATCATCTCACACGTCACAAAATCACTGTGTTTAAGATTTTTTTCATGAGGAGACATATATGTACGCTTCTTCTGATGTCAAGTGTCCAAGACATGCATAAAATTCATAAAACAGAATTACTAAATGCCTACACAGAGGCAAAAAATAGCATGGAAATAATATGAGAGAGTAGACTCTAGAGACTGAGATGGAAAATACACAAGCAGGATAATTCAAAATCTAAGTGTGATGATGAAATAATGGTGAATAACAAAACTCCTGAACCATAAAAAGTAGCAGAAAATAAATAATGTCAGACCTTCTTTTGGTAGAAAGTGGAGTAAAGCTTCTTAGAGTCCATGATATAAAACTGTTTTCCACTGTCTTGAGTTATTGTTTTAGCATGCTTAAAGTTCACTTGAAAACTTTCCTGAACTTTAATACAGTACTTTTTTCTGGTTGAAAAAAAACTAATTACAGAGACAGGTTTTGTTAATTTCAGAGGCTAATTGTAAATTTTAGCAGTGTGACGGCTGATTTTTTTCAAGAGAAAAGTCTTCTCAGATGCTTGTTGTTACAGTGTAAAGCAGAGGTTAAAAACACGTATTTACAGTTCGCTTACGCCCTCTTGTGGGAAGAAGTAAAATCAAAGACACACATAAGGTAAACACAGAATAATAAAGTAAGAATTTCTTATTTAAATGACAGTTCAGAAACCTATATTTATCTTAGTTAAAGTGTCTTAGTTAAAAAGCAGTGTTTGTGGAGCTCGGTCCTATTCACTACAAACAAGTGAACATAGTCCTTGTCACATCCGTCAGCATTCATGATAGGACTTAATTCATTACTCACCAAAAGAGGTAAAAGAGTGTCAGAAATTCAGTGCTGAAGTTTCTTTAGCTTCCAGAGGATTATCTCTGGAAGGGGAAGCAGTGTTATGTAGAGAATTTTGGAGCTTTTTCCAGGTCCATTTTCACCGCATCACAGTAACTGCTAGGTATGTCCATTCCTGCTCTGCTCAGATGACTTCAGAGTACTGCATCAGGCTTTGCTAGTTTCCTCGGGGACCTATGGTTCTGACACTGAGTTACACTTGTGTCACTAAAGGATTTAGCCTTTGTTTCTCTTGAAAACTATGCAGGTTTGATCTGGAAGAGGAATTCATGGGCAGTGAAAATGGAACTACATGCTACTATTTTAGGTAAACACAAGTCATGGATTAGCCATGCACAGAAATTGGCCATACATTGAACCATTTCAAAGCAAAGGAAAACGCCATTTGTTGAAGAGGTTTTAAACTTGCTGCTGTCAGGTCTATTTTGTGCCATAAATAAATGCATATTCTTTGAGAACAGACAATTTTTGATGAAAGATTAATTGGGAGTGCTTGAGAAAAATGAAATACCTGCCCTATGGAAGCAGACTGATAAAGATCAATCTAACTATGTTTCCTCAAGAGAAGGTTAAAATCATCTTGGCCACTGTATCTGTGTAAGAATAGACTTTGGTTGGTAGATGGCTATTTAATATAGCAGAGAAAGAAGTGATGAAGTTCTGCAGAGGAAAGGTGAAAAGGGGACATTCATTTTAGAATAAAGAACAGATTTCTAATAGTTAAGCATTTCAACAGAAGTTAACCATTATAACACTTTACCTCAGGACATGGTATACTATAGCTTCTAATATTGCTCAGATAGATATGTCCATATCTTTCCATAGCACTGATCATGAACGTGTGGAAAACTTGTAAAAACTTCCAGCTAGAATTTTATATTCTCCCCTCAATTTTCTATACGTCTTTAATTACTTTTTTCCTGGAATATTATGAAAAGAAACATTTTTTCCTGCCTGATAATCAGCTTTATGTAACATTCATTTCTATTTCCAGTTGCTATGTTGCTAAAACCTAAACACAGAGACAGAAAAAGAGACTATAAACCTCAATGAACTGGTTGACCAGTTGTGTTGGATGTTATTGGACTCAGAATATGTACTGACTATGGCCATGTCTCCATCCCAGATGTAATGAATTATTCATTTTTGCAATGCCCAGCGAATACTCGGAATGCACTTGTGACCTAGTCACTCCTGTGCCATCCCTGAGCAGAAATGAGTATGTTCCACCTCCATCACTGCCTCTGCTGAGACACGTTCTTGCACTTTAACAAAGAGCAATTTTATCCTTACAAAAGTTTCTGCTTAGAGCGAAGACCCTAGAGAATCTTATCTCTGATTCCCTTTTGCAAGCAAGAGACCAACTCATAGCTTACAAGAAAAGAAAATTGTGCACATTGCATACACAGTTATTTCTATCTTCATTCATGTCTTCACAACCAGACAGACTGTCTGGCAGTCAGTGCTTCAAGACAGTGTGATCTGAGTTAGAAAAAAAATAATAAAGAATTTTGTTTTAATAATCTCCCTTGCAGGGGTTCTTTTCTGAAAGAACATTACTGCTGGAGATGCTTGTCACTGTCACTGTCACTGATTTTAAGCCTAACTGTGCAGTAGCGTATGAAGTTTCAAGGATTAGACTGGGAGTGTAATGATGTAATGTAGGATGACCTCTTAGTACTTAACTGAATATATAGTATACCACTGGACTGTGCATAAAACACAGTTTTAGGGGTCCTTGAATTCCAAAATATAATCATGCTGTAGTGATTTATTAGGAAGGATCAGTAGGAAGTGCTTGAATCGCCAGCATGGTGTAACATCCCATACCAGTCCATTTTTATCATTGACTGTGTTAACAGAAATATATAATATTAATGATTACAAAGACTACAAGTCCTCCAGGAACTAGGAGTTCCTGTTTCTTGTAAAATATTAAATAAAATTTAAACTTATCCACCTGACAGCAGTAACAACCTCAAATACCCATACCCTATGGTCTTGCAGTTTGCTTTCAAACTAACAGGATTTGGTGTTTTTGGATGAGTGATGCAGAGCTGAAAATAAAAAGCACTATGGGTAATGTACAAAAATAAAAAAAAAAATCCTGATATTCTTGTCCCTTTTTCTCTAACTGCATGTAGTTAAAAGAATATTGTGAGCAATTATCTTATTATCAGAAAAAAGCACTGAGAAATCTATTATATCGACACTGATTATTTGCAATTATAGTCAAAATGTAAAGCACCACTTGATGTCACCATTGGTCTGCATCTGTGCAGCTCTTCAAGGAATCTTCCTGAACATCACAGAGAAATTAAAAGTTCAGTTAAAGTATGCAGAAAATATTTTTAAATAATTATACATGAAACTAAGTAATCTCCCTGTTTTGGGGTCATATTCAAAATATTACAAGGGCAGGTTCACTGACTTGTAGCATCAGAAAGATGCTGTGAAGTAGCCATTTGAAGAAGTGCTTAGTTTGCGTATAATTTCTCTTAAAAAAAAAATGCAGAGACCAGCAGAGTAAATCTGGTGATACTACTAAAGCTTATAAATATTAATAACATCAAAATGTAGAATGGATAGTAGAGGAAGTAAAAGCATTAAAAAGATGGGGTTCTATTTCCAAATTTAGGCATAAAAAAAAATATTCTATTTTCAGCTACCCAGGACTTCTAGTGAGCATGATGAGAGTTACCTGCAGTGTATTAATTCTGAATTTAGTACCTGAGCCTGAAGGGTAATTTTTGTAGAACTTCACCATTTTCAGAATGGTGCAATTAAAAAGCTTGGATCTTTTTCAGTAATTACCACACTGTGAAACTAGAAGCAATTCTAAACTGAGTGTGAAGGTGTTGATTGTGGAGTTCTTAATCTGGAAAATAACACAGGTAGTGAGGACAGCATTGTGTACTGTGGAGCAAGTTACATTCAGTGCAGCCAAACTTTCCAGAGCTTGATACCAAGGAACACAAGCTACAGCTCTTTCTTAGTATGATCTTTATCAATTCTTTGTATATATATATCTACCTACACGACGAATTCTCCTATTGAATGTTTTTATGAACTCTTAACCTGGTTAGTTAGTTATCAGACGGGCTTTCTCTCAGGCTCCAAGTGTTAACAAAACCATGTGTTGAGTTTATATCATGTATTTTTAATACTTTATTCAGATATCCTCCTCCATACAACACTAGATATAGCCTGTATAGACCGTTTGGTGTGCTAGAGTTGTGCTTCCAGTCCATTCTCTATCCCTTCATCAGTCATAGTTTCAGACTACCCATCTGCAGTGCAATGACCTAGCTCACACATGAGAAAAATGTTTCCCAGGTAAGTTCCTATGCAGCCCTAGCATTGAATGCCAGTTGAATGGAAGCAGGAGGCACTCAGGAGATACCAGCAATCATCCTTTTGCAGTCCTGGATGAATAAGATAATTCTGTTCAATCTTGAACTCTTTTTAAAATAGGAGTTTCAAAATCTCACTTCAGAGACTATCACTTGACTCTTGCGTCACTAAAGAGAAGCAAAAATTGAAATGGGCAAGGGTCAGAAAGAATAAACTAAATATGATAGCAAAATGGGAAAATAAAATAGCGAAAAACAAATTCAGTAACAATTTGAAAATAGAATTTGTAGAAAAAGGTAACAAAAATACAGGGTAAGATATGTGCATATTATGTAGCATACAAGACAAACACAAAATGCCATTTTAGGCCAAAAAGTTAAGGTTCTTTTAGTCCTAAGTAAAAATATTTTATGACAATTGCCTCTCTTTAATAAAAAGAACACACGATGCCTTCAAAAAAATAGAAAAGGAATTACAAGTTTCATTATTAGCTTAATGTAATTTATGCAATAAAATAATAAAATTAATGTGTCCAAGGAGTTTTATAAACTTAGAGCAGTTGAGTGTTTGAAAACTATCAAATCCCATACTTTCACAAAGTTTTTTTTTTCTTCATTTTTATCATTCCTTTACTCGGCATAAGGGCACAGTATAGCTGAAGAGGCCAATAGTTCAAGTAGATAGATCTGGAGCGGATAGATAGATCTGGAAAGTATTAGCAGTAACACAATGCTGTTATATGTTCACACTCTTTCCCACATGAGTACTCCTTCATAGTATAAAAAAAAGTCTGTAATTGAGATCAATCGCCTGATTCCTAGACACTTACCTTCCATGGATGTTTGCTTTTTTATATAGATACATGCAGATTTATATACAAGTATATTTTTGTATGTATTTGTGTATAGACACATACAGAGCTCCAGTAGTCATAGAGAGCAAAATTGTAATTCACATTTTTCACTTTTTTTTCCTTTACCCAAATCTTTCGTAACTCTTCAGTGATGAATATGAAGCATGAAGAACAATATGAAGCTTTAACTAGGATTTTCTAACTCCAGCTACTTTGGCAAACAAGTTACTCTGAATTGGAGATTTACTCATTGGCATCAGCATCCTCAGGGCTGTGAGTCTTTCACAGAGGATGAATCTTGTCCCCCAGGGAGGACTCCAGAGGACTGACACCCAGAAGATCTCAGCTTCTATAAGTGCACAGTATATGTATATGTATAAACAACATGTACAAGGTAAATGTGAGATCAACTCATTTACACTCTTGAGTTGGCTGAAAGCTGTCACTAGGGCTGCCCAAGTATTAGGTTAACTAGTATAACCTTCTCTTCATGGGTGCACTGATAGGTGGAAGAGCAACCTTCTTTCAGTATACTATTATGATATGATATACGAGTCATAGATTTTATTTATTATGGATGTTTCCAAATGGATTCAGTATTTTCCACCTTCTCAAATGTCCTTGACTTTACTGCTTATTACAGGACAAATTCTATAACATAAACATTATCAGAGTGGACTGCAACTCCAATTTTTCTTTTTCTGCTTATTAGAACAGTATTTGCTTTCCAAATGAAAATTCTGCTGGAATATATGCTAGTTATAAGTATTCATGTAAATCTGACAAAGATCTGCTTTGCTATCGTTCATATTTATTTACTCTCTGCCAATAGTCAAAAGACTGATTTTTACAAAGGTACAAGCTTTTGAGGAAGCCAGTGTTATTTCTTAGAACTGCATAAAGAAAGGAAAGAAACTTTATTTCATGGAAGATTTTGATATTTTGAAATCTGGTGTCATTATAGTCGAGAAAAAGGACTGACCTAGTTGGCTTTTACAGACTGCCTATATGAGCCTTCACTCACAGTAGACTTGTGTGTACTCTTGGAAACAGACAATCTTCAAAAACATTTTAATTTGTCAGAGACTGCCAAGATGCCTAAATGCCATCCCTAAATCTTGCAAAGAAGTTGGGGGTAGACCCAAGCAAATCTCACTGCATCTTCCTGCACAAAAGTGGAGTGGCAGCTCTGTATGAGATAATCTATTCTTTAGGGTCCTGTTGCTAAGTACAGGCTGCAGGAGCAGTGCTGGTTACTAGAAATTTGGGTCATGTTGTGAAATAGCAAGTCAAACAGACAAAACATCATAAGGGGCAGATTGTTGCTAAAGATTCAGATCATTTTGTGAATCCCTTTCCAAACACCTGATTTGTTGGATGCAGGCTTGACAGACACATAACAACCTACCATGTATTTAAAAAATAACCACATAAGATTGGCAACACATCTAACAAAATGGAAATGACAGAGGGTGGGATTTCAAAAGAATTCCAAATTCTACTGTCTGGAAGAGTATAAGATTTTATCCTGAACAAAATCTGTGAATGAGCATGCGAAGGAGCAGATGAAATATTGTTACTCCATTCCTTTATTCTTAGAATAATATTCCTGGTAGGTCAGGGCATATTAGAAGAGCCCATACAAAATAATTATTAATAGTAACCACAATTATCTTGTTCTAATCCTGTGTGACCATCTTTCATGTGTATAGATATGAAAAAGGACATTTGACAGAAGTTATCTGAAAGAGAAAAATGTGATGTGATTACCATACAGCTGCCAGGAAGAACACTAATGATAAGTGAAAACGAGTAACTCAGCTTCTGTGGTACCTTGAACAGCAGACCTTTTTTATATACTTCAAAACACATAGGAAGACTTTCAAAGTTCTAGATAGACTTGATTAATAAATCCAGCCTAAAAAGAATCTGACATCTGATAGTCACATATTCTGTCAGGCATGCCAACAGGAAAATGAAAACCATTGATTTGTGTCACCAGACTTTGGCAGCTAGCAAAATTTTCTGAACCTTAGCTGCATGCAGATGACATTATAAAGGGAGCAAATAATTGAAAAGTGCATTGCAACTGAGGGCAATTTTTGTAAACAGGAAGTGTCAAAGCATATTCAGTTTATCACATGGGATACAATGCTATGTGTTTTTACTTTTTTTTTTTATGAAACATCCTTCATAAATTATGACAAAGAAGATTATATAACTAACTTGTGACTGGATAGAGCTCTTTTTGAAGTGATCCAAATATTTTCACTAATTTTAAGGAGAATTACATTTAACCTTTAATAGAGATTTTAATTACTGACGAAGACTGTTCTGTCTTATCAGGGCAACTTTAGACATACCTCTGCATGAGCATCCCCAAGTGCACATGCTGAGTATCTGAAGCAATTTTAATATTAGGAGGAGGAGATAGTTTTTACAGTGCTATACTTCAGTAGAAATGACTCTGTGGGATATGACATCTTCTGCATTTTTAATAGATCTTGGTGCATCATTATTAGAGGTAGTAGCTAATTTAGATCTCAAATTCTGTGTCTGCAGTACTTAAAAGTAGTTTTACATTTATCAATGCTGGTTTTTTTTTCTGACAGATAATTGTCAAATTTATGTGCTTCATAAGGGAGAACTTTACAAGCAGCAGTTCTTTTGTGTTTTGGATAATCTGAAAACATGGTTTCCTGTCATCTGGTATTAATTTTCTTTATCTGAGTTCAGTCAGTCATAACCATACAGTGCATGGACCAGGCTAATAAGCCTTGTTCATAGGAAGCTTTTACAAGCGCATGTAAGATATCACTCTTTCCTTTACTTCGGACAATCATCCACACGTTTTGTACCACGCAATCCTGACCTTTAAGCTGATAGCCACCTAGCAGCAGTGATGTAGGAATTAACTAACTCAGATTTTGGGAGCTATGCTGCTAGTCCTGTCTGCTCATCAGCTGGGTTAACCTTTTGGGAAAGAAAGAGTAAAGGGAATAGTATTTTTGAGACTGTATGGTACCAGATGAAGGGCGGCCGGTGATCCTGGTTGACTCAGACGAGGACAGTGTGAAGGGATCCCTTTTTTACAGAGATAATGGTTATTGTTGCTCCCAATAGCCTCTAGCTCTTCCCAAGAGGTATTTCCTTTAAACTTAGACTTAGATGTGATCTGTGTAGAAAAAAAAAAAAAAAGTGTATATTCTTTTGGATTAGACTGCTGAAGGAAATGGGGAGAGAGAGGACAGAAGAAATTTCTGTCTCAGAAATAATTGGTCTTCAGGAGGGCAATCATTTAATTCTATGAGCATCAAAGGGTAAAAATATTATAACTAGTGGCAGGAAATTAAAATGTGTTGTGCAAAGGAGCAAGAGAATTTGAAAGAGCACCTATGGTTAAGGAGCTAAGGTTATGGCTGTTATAAGTTAAAAGCTGCTAATGATCAAGAAGGTCAGAATAGACTCATGTAATTTGCTATACGATAGGAAAGATTTAATGGCTTCCAGCATCTCTATCCTTTTACTTTTGTTTTTCTATTTATTAATTCAGAAACATTATCCCAGTAGATTATCATGTTTAAATCCATTAAATCCATTTACTATCTTATGAATGAATACAGAAAAATATTCACAAGGTTAAACTTCAATTTTAGTGAAAAATAGAACAGATAACCTGAAAATTGGGTTTGCCTCCTGCTTCGTTTTTTCAGCTACTTCTTTAACATTGTACTTCAGTGATTCCTTTTCTAAATCTTCATACTGTTTGACTATAGTGCTAAAAAAGAATATTTGTGGACCTATCAATACCAGGGAAAAACAATATGCCTATTAGTCTGACCTAGATAACATACCTTAGATCTGAGGACAGAATTTTTTTTATCACTTCTGACTCCATGTTGTAAGGTAGAAAAGACTTGTATGGCAGGTCTTTCATTTTGGAGTCAGCTGAAAGGCTTCAAAACACACAGAATCAAACAGATCCCTATACTAAATCCTGATCTTTCAATAGTTAGTTACCTTTCACTGGAATACTCCTCCTGTCTCTCGTTTCTGGTTTAATATCAATTTCTGATGTTTGAATCTGCTTATTCCTTAATTTGCTAGATATCTTCTATCAGAAATTTGTTCTTTCTATTGACATTTAAAGGTTATGATTAAGCCACCTCTAGTCTTTTTGCTGTTATGCACAGCTGCTTAAATTTCTAAGCCAAATGCAGGCTTTCAACAACTGAATTGAATTTTCTGACTTTTTTTCTATATCCTTCTGTTTTTGTCAGGATCATTAAAATGTGAGCAGTAGGCTGTGGTAGTACATCCTAGTAGCGATCTTTTACCACATCCTTTCTGCTACATCCATGAAGTAAACATATGTCTTTGTACTTCCTGTGCTTGGTCAGCCACGACAAAAAGGCGTTAGATGCATTAAAAATCCCTTTTCAGCTGTTTTGAACCCTATTTGAATGTTAGCACTACAAAAAAATCCCATTAGTATTAAACATATGCTTAATGCTGTGATAGATGCCAATTTTCATGAGGTTGTCATTAAATGCTATTCTTATTAACCATTAATTAAAACCTCAGCTGTTTCTGTGATCATGAAAATTTGCTTTTGATACCTTGTGTTCATATAGATGAGTGAAGTTCTTTTCTGTTTATATTTTAGTTCAACTACATTTCTTTAGTAAAAGATTATGCTTCAAGTCCTAAACTTTAATTCCTTTTTGAAATCAAGTTCATACTAATAATGACAGAGAAGAAAATGAAACTGAGTAGCTAACTCTATCCTTCTTCATTGAGAGTGAGTGGCAAAAATATGAATTCTAAAATAAATGTAAGAATGGATCTCATTCTCTAATATTTGCAAGAAATGGTATGATACCAAGAACAGCAATTAGAAATAAGTGGTACAGAAGTAGTGTCAAGATGAGTGGACCAGATTCATTTGCAGGAATAAAATATGTTGTAGAAAAAAAGCGAATCCAGCAAAGCACTATAGGAACTTATTATGGGAAAATTGCTAGAGGGGTCTAAATAATGAGGAGAGGTAAAAATCTAATACTAGTCTAGTGCATGGTCTTGTTACACTACATCTTTCAGATTCTTTGGAAACCAATGCTTATACTTTCTGGAAGTGGATCAATCACCCCTGAGGCAACCTATCGTACATGAAGAAAACCATTCAGAGAGCAGAAGCAGTAGGAATATAGACAACCATTTTCTATGCTAATCATTTTAATTGGACTATATATTTTCCTCAATATTGCATTTTCCCGTTGACTTTCCATTGCATTTACATTTTATTCATTACTTTTCAAACACCATTAGCATGGAAAGAATTTTTTTTGAAGATGTGATTAGACATAACTTCAGAGATAAAATGTCCATTTTCTTTTCATAAGGTTTCTAAGTAGGTCAGCTTTGTAAACTAGCAAGCTTGGCAAAATGTGGCCTAGTCTATGTGTGCCCTAGTCCCTGAAATA
>JAUBNY010000183.1:693652-705807 GCA_032275445.1 Crypturellus soui
TCTGAAGGAAGCCAGTTGCAACTCTGTTAATTAACATGGAAGATTTTCAATATATCTTCTATGTGAACTGAAAATACCTTTTGACCTTTTCAGTTGCACACTAGATTTGGGACTTTGACTTCTAGATAAAATCTCAGTGCAGCCAAACTTTTTTTTTCATTCACTGAACTATGGTAAATGACTTTAATTTTCCATCACAACTGACTCCTCATTGGAAAGTGATTTTGTGTTTGTTCTAGCTGAAAGTACTAATTAGGTATGCCCATGACCAGAAAAGCATTTGTGTAAAATTTGTTCTTGGTAAGAGTCCTGTGCTGTACCACATAATGCCAGGTAGTGCTGAAAGAGTTTGATTAAATGTTATCCTACAGCTGGTTTTCTTACATTGCCTATTTTATCTCTTTATGCTGAAGAGATAAAGAAAAGCTGTATCTAAACTTTAAGCATATTATACATTTCCTTAGATCTGTTAAAATTCAGATGGAGCCTACTAATTCACATTAATTGCTTCGATTAGAACACTTAGAAGAATCACAAATCACTAGTTATATGTACCAAACTATTCAAAATATTTCTAAGTAATGCAGATCAGCATATCTTTAGTCAAAATGTCAAGAAAGATACAAAAAATGATGTACTGAAAACAATTCTTACAAAAAAACTTGCATAATAAATCCCATCCAGTCTACAATAAAATCATTAACCACAGCTCTGTTCCTCTGCTGTGAAGTGTAAATCAGCCGTAATGCTGACTTATCCTTAGTCAGTTTGCATACAAAATGAAAAAAAAAAAGATTTAATGAAGATCTGCTGAGAATGAAAATAAACTCTTATCTGTACCATTACTCACTTGATAGAATGCATATATGTTGCAGTACTACATAAAAGGTAAAATCAAGGATATAGATCTATCTGGGAATGACTTCTTATGATCTGTTTTTTGTTTTATGTACATACTAAAACGTAAGCTTTACTAAACACTCTATTCTAAGATAATCTTGAAAGTATGCAATTTCTCCATTGAAATAAAACATAGCTTTCATTTAGCCTGACAGTTGTTGACTCAGGAATATGGAATATTAGTTTCAGTAAGAATGCATTGGTTTCACTATAAAATAAGGTTTCTTTGGTATCAGCCCTGGAGAAACATATTGGTTTCAGCTAAAATGTATTGTCATGCTTTCACTAAAACATACAGACATTATAAAACTGTATATTGCTTTCAGTAAAAATGTATTCTTTCCAATGTATTCATGAGGCTTTCACCAAGAATGTATTGATTTCATTAAAATGTGCTGCTTGAGATAAACAAAAATTCAGTTAAAATGCATTGGTTTCTGTTAAAGCTCATTGACTGAAGTGAGGAACATTACACACTGGTTTTAGTCAGCCTTAGGGTTATTTAAACAGTGGGTAAAGAAGTACATATCAGTAATTGTGAAGGTAATTGAAAACAAAGTCTATTTTGTAATATCTAAAGAAGTAAATATGCTAAATAAATTAGATTTTTATATCTCCATCACATTTGCATTTGTTACAAAGCACAGAGATAAATATTCATACAGAAAAAAATGTATGACATTCTTCACCCTGATGAATGCCCTATTAACGGGTTATAGAAAGCAGGCTGTAACTTTTTTTTTAATCTGTACAGTAAACATCTTTTTCACACAATAATTTTTTGAGCAGTTTGCTTTAAATCAAGTTCGGCATTCTCCCACTTCCTTCGTAAAAGTCTCTGCCTTTTCAGCAGCACTATGAGAGGCATTCAGTGACAACGGCATATGGATATACAGTAGGAAGCTCTCCTATTGCTAATGTACCAAATTAGTAGCAATATATTTGCTCACCATGATTCATCTTTTGTTAATTTTGTAATTTTTAACATCCTGGAGTAGTTTTTCACTTTCCTTCCACTTATTTGATACAGAAATGTATTCAGCCAATAAATGAAGCAGTGGCTAATTTTCCTGAAGTATGTCAAACCAGTGGATAACCCACTGTTATATGAACAAGACTTCTGTCTGGCTTTGGAGCACTCTAATTTCGCTGCAATTATGCAGAATTTTTATGCAAAATGTTTATTTGTATACATACTTTATAAGTAAATAAAATGAATAAGGCTTTAGCATTTTTTTTTTCTTGTAAATCAACAGAAAACTCTATGAACTCTATATCAGGCCAGGCAATTGGTCTAACATGTGTGAGTCCTGCCTTCTACAATTGCCAGTGGCAAATGACACATTGACTATGCTGGGTCAAAGCAAAAGAACAGCCTTTAACTCATGGATAAGGGACTTCCTGAGAGAATGACAGCATCCCTTTTTGATTTTCCTATGTGGATTTTTCTCGCTGTTTTATACAAATCAATCAGTAACAACTTTGCAGTCACAGTGTCCAGTGACAAGGACACTCTATCTCTACTCTATATAAACAAATTTCTTTTGGGATTTTGGTTCAAATTTTCTATTTGTTTTCACTTCTTGTTCCTGCATCTTGGATCAGAAAAGATACTGAATAGTGGCAATCATTTTTCCTTATGATCACCGTTTTTTAGATTCCTTTTACATATGATTTCACTTTACTTTTTTTTTTTTTTAAGGAAGAAGTGATTATCTTTAGCCTTTCCTCATACAAAAGCTATTCTGTACCTCTCATTTTCCTTTCTGCTCCGCGCTTCTTGGTTCCTCTGCATCCTTTCTAAGGATGTGAACACCAGAACTGCACATTGTATTTAAAATGCATCGGCACAATAGGTTTGTCTAGTATCTTAGCAACTTGCCCTTCTTTTTTTTTTCTTATTTTAAACCCAGGCACATATGTCTTGAAAAGAGATTACCTTGTCTCTCATTTTCCAAATGTATTTTATTTTCAAATTCTTTTTCTCACAGTTTCATAACATGGTGATACTGCTCTAAACATTTAGCTTTTAGATATATTTTCTGATGGAGTCAAACAAATAAAATCTCATGCTGTGGTAAAAATGTTCCAGTTGCCTATCTGAAAGATAATAGTTCTTGTCCCGTTCGAATCTGCTGCAGCAAAGTTATGGAACTGATTGCTTCACAAATCAATTCAGTTTATCAACACTTTTAAGCACTGCTTGGATGCAAAGGGTCAGCAGCTCATTCTGTAGGAGGGAGTGCTGTGCCAGTCACCTCAAAAGAATGAGTCAATAGTTGCCGCTTTTAATTCCCAGGACTCTGGTTTGGTATAAAGCTTTTGGAGGCTGGGAAGTTCAATATATATCTTGTGAGAGGAAAACACTATATACAAAATGGTATTAGATGAGATTTCCCACATGTTGAAGCAGTTTGTGCGTGAAGATGGACTGACTTGACAGTATGAACATTTGCAGGAGCAGAGCAAAAGCAATGCCAGGAAAGGGCAATGCTGATGGGTGTAATTTCAAGCTCCATTTCTGATTGTCACTGGACCCATCATTTGTTATGCCATCAGCTCTGCAGAGATCACCCCAGTGACAAGCAATTCACACTGAAAGTTTCACGAAAGCTTAATTGCTGCCAGTGTTGACCAGCACAATTCTATGCTTCAGTCTCCTTGTGCGCATTTTATTAATAGTTTTGCTTGATCTAAACTGCTGTGGCTCAGTACTATGCTATATCTTGGCTCAGTACCAAGGCATAACTTCCCCCGTACTAAAGAAAGTTAAAGCTTTTGCCAGAACCTGGATTTTTGCCCAATAAATAAAAAAAATGGTACTGCAGTGCTTTATAGACTAGTCAGGTGAGATGGAATTAAAGGACTAATGTACAAAGCTTGAAGCAATATTTGCAAAGTATTATGCCCAGATAGACTATTTTGGCCAGGCTGTTTAGCCTTCACTTTTGATTAAAATAAAAATCACCCCACCTTATCTGATTAGCTCAGAATGAACATTTCTTGGGTTACCAGATGTACTAAAGGCCTGAGTCAGGGCAACTTTTCATTTAGGAAAGTATTGCAGGTACTTTAAATATATGTACAAGACCTACTTTGAATGAAGGTACTCTTACATCAAGACTTTGTTGTTTTCCTAAGAAGATCTGAATGCACTTATACATTTTGTAGTGTGCTCCTTAGCGTCTGAAGGGTATATGACATCAAATCATCATGATAATATCCAAAATTGTTTGCCTGGCAGGTATTCATATAATTAGTATACCAGCGTCAGTGCTTAATGTTCTCCCTCTGTAGTCATCTTCTTTGAAGCTAGTGTTTCTTTTTTACTGAAATGAAATCATTAGCATCTCTAAAAATGGTAGTCTAAGACTGACAGTTACAGGGTTTTCTAAAGTAAGTTGAGATAATGCAGCTTGTAACAAAATCTGGTTTTGTCCACAAAAGATTTTAAGCTTCATGTTTTGAGGCCCTATTTTATACACTGTTTCATTCAAAGTTCACAGTCCTTTTTTGGCTGGTGAAGAGGATCTGAAGGGCATGCAGCTTGGACTGAGGACTTGAAATTGAAGGTAAAATTAAGCAACCAGAATGATATCTCTTTCATGTTATTTTATGAAAATCTTAAGCAATATAGATAGATGCTGGAGAAGTGGAAGCACTTATAGCATCAAGTCTACTCAATCCCATAGCTATTTTGAAATAAGGACTAGTTTGATCCTTTTTTAATTAGTTCTGTATTCTCCAAGAATAAAAAAATTTAAAAAAAAGACATAAACAGCTGGTGGGCAGCTCAGTGGAATGTACTCAAACTAATAAACTGGGACTTACAAAGAAAATATAGTAAATGAAATAAAATGCAATAGTAAATTTTAAAGGATTGAATGAAAAGCATCTCCACACAAAAGATATGAGATTTGAAAAAGAAAATCTTAAAGTAAAAGACAGAAATTTAAAAAAGAGACCCATTAAGTCTCTTATACATCTTTTTGCCAAAATAAAAAATATACTCAACTAAGTAAAAATACATATTTTTTACAACTCATTCTGAGAAATGTACTTCATGAGTGACAGTTAAACTTTTCACACTTAGTGTCTTTTCAAACTTCAAAACTGCCCTGAGATATTTTGAAGTAAATTGTATTGTATGAATCAAAACTTTAATAAAGTAAGTGTGAATAATTTTTTTCCACTACTACCTTACTACATTAATACATTTTGTTTCATTAGGCTAAGAAGGGCCTTCAGTTCATGTCGTGTGGGCATCACCAGCTGAAGGTAGAAAGAGAGCTTCCTCTCATTGCATAGATTCTCATCATGGCTCAATTGCACAACTTCTTTTTTGCATCTCTCCTGATTTCCACTCTCTCTGAAGGTTTTACATGATGGCTGCTGTGCTTCACTGGCACTGCTGACACTGTAGTAGAAGCTTATAGAACAAGATTAGCACAGAATTTCCTGTCTTGTTAATTCTTATTAAAAAAAAAAAAGAGCACAGAGATATAAAGTAGATTAAATATTCCCTCAGAAGCTCACTAGAAGTGCTTTTTCTTTCTTTCTTTTTTTTTCTTTTCTGGGACCAGAACCTCAGACAGAGAAGAAGTACAAACCAAACTGAAAGTTCAAAGGAACACTAACTTTCTAAAGCTGTGGAAGAACAAATGTCCAGTTGTGGGGCATTGGCACAAGAAGAATCAGAGAGCCCCATTGCACAGCACAGTGGGAGAGCAAACCAGAAGAGTGACTTTTCTGTGTTAGTGAAGAATTTTGCATTCTCAAGGCAAGTGTTGATAGCTTCTTTCTCCTGTAAAGCACTCTGTTAATTTCTGCCTCTCTGCAATTAAGTTTTCCCCTGCATGGTATCTTTGGATAGTTTTTATTAAAAAAAAATAGAATAACCTCTTGCCTGCTGCCTATACTGCAGTGAAATCATTAGCCATAATGAACTGTTACTCATTATACACTTGGCTGTCTTAAATAAAGAATGAATTAAATCATGATTCCACATCAATTTTGCCTGGTATTTACATTATAGTGTTGAAAAAAAAGAAAAAAATAATAATTTGTGTTAGCTGCTACATAAATGGCATAAATTTGTCTCAGAAAAACAAATTGCAATTCCACTCTCTCACATAGCTCTCCCTTAACTCGCCTACACAGTGTTTCAAATTCTAGCAATTCATCTGAAAGAACAATTGCTTACTTGGATAAATTGTGGTAGATCACTGGTCTCTGCAGTATGAAGGCGAAAAGGGCATAAACAGGTTAAGAATGCCAGATAGCATCTGCTGGAAAGTAAACCTTACTTGTTTTCTTGCTACTGAAAGACAAGAAGTGTTACTATTCTGTTCTAAGCAGTTTTCGCAGTCACTGGTTCTTCTCATAAAACAGTACACATACAAGCGATGATTTTTCATCTCAAATAAGGCCCAAACTCACATATGTAAAAACAAGACATTTAACTTAGCTGAAAATTATGAACCCCTTGCAAAATACATTCATCTTTCTCTAAGCAGACAATCACATTTCACCCAGATACATAAAAACCTCAGGAATCATTTGCAGCCTCATCCATGCTTCTCCAGCTATCCTTTCATTTTTTTGATGCAAATAAAAATAGATTTTATTCTTTTCTTTTGTTTTATTTGTTTTGAAGAATGACTAGTGTTTTGAGATGCTGCTAAGTACCTTAAAAGTGTTTTATTATTTGAAATACTGATTATCCACCCTTGGAAGACCTACTTGTAGAACACTGCTAAGAGCATTGTGCTGGGTAGCCAAAAGTATTTATTCTTCTTTTACCTCAGGGAGTAACTTTTTTTTTGGTGTTACACTGAAAAATACAACTCTTTGAGAATAAATAGAATAGGAATGAAAAAAAAGGAATATTTATTTCCTTTCCAAAGATCTAAAAATATTTGGTAATAAATACTCATTTTCCTATGTATTTTTTTCCTATGGGAATTTTTGCTAAACCTCATAACAAACCACTAAAAATAAGTCACCTCTAAAAATAAGCCATTTTTCTCATACAAAGCAATATCTGGTGGACTTTCTGAAATGAATTCTTGGTGGGCATTAGGCACAGTAAGGGCACTTGTGCTTGTAAGTATTATGTGGCTGCATAAAAACTGAGTTTCTGTTCAACTCCTGGTTTTGTAACTAGGGTGGACATAAAGACGGGGAACAGAGGCTTTAAACAGCTGCGCTGCTCTCTGCGCTGCGTACTGCTCCTTGACCCGGGCTGACTCCTTGACTGGGCTATGCGGCTCCAGCGTCGCGCTGGTTTGTGATGTGGTCTCATGGTGTCCGCAGGAGGCCTGGGGAACAGAGACTCTCCGGTTTCACACACGTGTTACCTTGCTGCATGCGGTGCCAACCACACGCTCTTGCAGATCTCACCCAGCAGCAGTTGTCGCATAAAAAAAGCCTGGGGCACTGGATCAATCATCTGAACAGCAATACGTAATTCCGAATTAAAGCGTTATGGATCAACATGTCTAGCGTTTTTTGAAATGGGGATTATTGCTTAATAAGAAAACAAGCAAACAAACAAGTGCACACACACACACAAAACCCAAAACAGCAACAAATTCAGGTAAAAATCTAATAAAAGCTTGGACTGGCCTCTGTTGCTGACTTTACACTAACATATGCTGACTCTCCACTAACATACGAGCTGCTTTAAAATATTAATTCAGGATTAGGTGATACAAATAAGAGGTCATGCTGAAAAAAGATAAAAGAAATTATAGGAGATGTCTATTGAGTTGCTAGACTTAATAGCTATGGTTATGTTTTAAAAGCCTTGACTGCAGTATACAGGCACACATAGAGTGCCTATTTGTCCATTTTTATCTTAAGTAGGACCCCCGAATGCAACTTTAGATTTTAAGTCTGAACGGGTTCTAAGATTTCTAAATATATTTCTTGTGATATAAAAATAAAATATCCATATATTTTAATTTAAAATTTAGTGCTTTATAAGAAGAGAAAGAAATGCTGCCAAACTGTTTTCCTTTCAAAAAACTCAATAAAATAGGATATTGTGTCTTATTCCACATGCATTCCACTAATAAGGGAAATATAAATGCCTCAGAAATCCAAGGGAATCATTTCTTTGTTCTGCTGAAAACTGCCAAGATGCTGAAAGCCGGGTGGGGAAAAGTATCATAGTCAACAAATAATCCTCATTATTATTCTAAGGTGCACAAAGTCTAGGTGAGTTTCCTAATTCATTTTTTAAGAAAGTTTACTGATAAGAACTACCCATATTTATTGCTCTGCTGCCGCATTTTTGTTTCTCCTCTGCCTGCGCTTGGTGCCATCAGCCAGAGCTAACACAACCAGCTGCTCTGTGCTGCTCTGTTCTGAATACATGATGCACTAACAAAAGAAATGGAACGACGTTCTAAACTTTCTGGAGTATATAACCCAGAACACAAAAACACATTGATACATTTACTTTTATTACGTTCAAGCTTTAGTGCCCCTTATCAGCCTCTGAACACTCTATTTCCATGGCTGATCAAAAGGTTAAGAGCTGGGATGGATTCAGTGGTTTAAGATACTTATTAAGATGTAGGAACTGTGTCTTATTGAAACTGTCATGCTGCTTAACTGCTAGTTAATAAACTATCAGAGGTGCTCTACGAACATTTCTTGCATTTCAGCCATAACCCAGGCAGACTGAAATAAAGAAATAGTCTAAAATAATGAATGCTCCTGCATTCCCCTCTCTAAAGCGCCAGTCTTTAAAACCTATAGTAATATTTTTGTATATAAAAATACACTAAGAATAAGGTTGCCAAAGGTTAGCGTTATGAAACTTAGCAAATGCAGAATTCGGGCTACTGGTGGGAGCTTATCTTAGCTTGTGTTTGCCTCTGCAGTGTTTCACAACCTGCTTACACACTGTTTTTTCCTATAGGAACCTATTTTGATTGAAAATAAATGGGAGAGGTTTTCTCTGCCCCGTTTAACAGAGTAAAAATTATAAGCTGGGTCCCTAATTTCCTTCAGTGCATGATCTGCTCTCTCTCGCACACACTGAGATTTTGCTGAGACCTTCTGCACAACATGAGGCCTTTTACCTAACCAGGCACGTGGTTACTTCTGCATTTCCCTGCTATTTGCATGGCCTTCCACCAAAGTACAGCACATCCCAGTGCCACTCAGGAACAGTGCCTACAAAACAGCATCTAAAATTTGTATCTCTACCTCAACCCAGGCACTGAATTCAGTGTGCCCTTTGGTCTCGATTACACTCCTATCCCAAGTGATCTTTATCCCTTTTATCATTCTGTTCAGTTTTGAACCCAAAAAGCTGTGTCTCCCTCCTCCTGCCTTTTAACAGTTCCTTGCCCTTTGCCATCATAACAGCCTCAAGACCTTATTCCAGTGCTCTGCAATAAGGCTTACCTTAGGGAGCAAGGAAGAAAATAAGCTAACTATTCCTTCTTGTGCTTGTGTGGCTCCTGGACCTGTGCAGAAATTCAGCTGTGGGAGCAACTCTGACCTGTTCTTGTGGTCCTCAGATGGGGAAGGGCCCTGAACAAAAGACTGCAGTCAGGCTAACCTACAAGGTAAGTAGGTTGGAAGCGACTTCTGTAAACAAAAGCCTCTAAAAATGCAGCTGACAAAGTGCGGAGTACATAGTATCTTTTTCCAAATAATATTTTTCAGGAGAATACATATCTCTGTATGTATGCCATTGCAAAGATGCTGAAGTCTGCAATCTCTATACGGAGGTTCTAACACCTTTCTCTCTATTTTTCCCATAATATGGATAAAACATATCTTGCCTGTAGTTCTTTCTCAGAAATAACCCAGTCACTTAGGCCAAAAACCTGCTTTAATCCTCTTTCAAAATCAATTAAAAAATGTGTCCGTTGGGAAAATGCATGGCATGGAAAACAACTTCCTCAAGGAATCAAAATGAAGCATTTATAATCAATGGGAAAGAGGATTCAAAAATGGTGTATCTGAAGAACACCTAACAATAGATATAAAATCAATTCTGTCTATACTGTTGTAGAATTCAATCAGTGATATAGAGCTAGTCTTTCATTTATATCAATGAAAGATCTGCATTTCTGTTACCTGTGGTGAGTCCAAATCTTTCTTCTATATATGTATTTTGCAAGTTTAGTCAGATCTGCTGACCCACCTTAAATCTACTGTCCTCTGTGAAGCTTGCTCAGGCAAACCCTATAGAGCAACTTTTGTAGAGCAAGCAGTTGCAAATGACCAGTTTTGGTTTCATGCGTCCTTCCTTTTTTTGTGTGTGTGTATAAATAAAGTATAATGAAGAAAAAAGTTGGCTGAAGTACATTTCTCCAAGCACTGACTTTTGATAGACCTTCACTGACACCAATCAAAACGCTTCTCTCTGTTGCCTGTTATTGTCTTAGTAACTGGCACTGCTGATGTACTCCCTTCTCTACTGGCTGACACAGCAAACAATTTTTAATATTTTTAAAACTTGAGGCAAAATATGCCTAACAATTCACAGAAGTGAAAAAAGAACCCAAACTGTTAACAAGGGGTAGAAATATTCTGGATATTTTTTCAAAGGAAAATTTTTTGCTTAGCTATTATCAACAGTATCTTGAACTGCGCAGTTTTTGCAGTTTTATGTGTTCTCCTCAGGCAACTTGCAGGAAGTTTAGTCTTTTCAGTAAGCAGAATTTTTCTGTGGGAGTTGGCAGTAGTTTGAATGGCCATTTCCAGTTCCTCATCAGTGACAGAAATGCAGCCTCTTATGAAGTCGTAGACAGCAAAAGCTACTACTGTAAATTGCTGCTGTTGCAGCAATTTCAAAGTTCAAGAGAAACAGTGGGCCCATTTAAGAATGTATTATTATCTTCACATTATTCATGAAATTCCTGAAAAATCTTCATGCCATTCAGGGAAAATTGTAAAGTAAGCATCCATTCTCTATGAGTTTATACAGGGGATTTTATTGCCTTGCATCTCTCTAACAAATCAGTCTGTCTACAAAATGTATTTTGTAGGTGATTTTTAGTCAGGTGACCAGATTTTTGGCCTTTCATTTCCTGAAGCTGCTGAAATCGGTCTACTTCTGTAATTGAAACCTGGTCAGGGCAGAGCCTGAACACTGCTATACTGTCCTCCATCCCCTGGCATGGTTTTGCCTTACATCAATTATCACCCTTGCAGCATACTAACTGGCAGTGTACGAAAGGCCATCTCTCTTTCTCTCTCTCTCTCTCTCTCTCTCTATCTAACTATTGCTGTGATAGAAGCTGAAGGACAGCAGGAAATAGTGCTTTAATTTGATTATGAAGAGAAGTACTACAACTTCTGTTAGAAACCGGCATATTCAGAAGCAAGAATTCTTCCAGGCATGACCTTAACATAGCATTTGGTGCAATTTGCAAGAAATGCAGGAAGATGAACATGACTTTGCTGGTTCAGGCTAAAGGTCCAGCTAGCCCCTTGCCATGCCTCTGACAGTAAGCAATAGTGGAGGTGCAAGGGTGAGTATAAGAGCAGGAAAATCACAGGATTATATTCCCTTGTGTGTTCATCTAACATTCAGCAATTAGCGACTGAGAGACTGTTTGAGCCAGAACTAGATGTTCAAGTATGACTGTCCTTAAGAACAGATTCCTAGGCACAAGTGTGTGATTCTCTTCACAAACTCATCACTTAATTTTAAATAAAATGCCCTAAAAGAGTAAAAATATAAAATCTTCCAAAATTACTTTCAAAATGGTAAAAAACTCAAGAACTTATGATTTTTGATATCCTAATTACACATATACAAATGTACTAAGTAGTCAAGGCCATAGCATCCTCCTGACAATAAGGTGTCTCAGTGTACCTCAGTCTACATTATATAATAAGAAAACACCATGATCAGCTAGACACCTATCTAATACATAGATCATAGCAATCTCCTGGCAGTTTGTATGATACTTTCTTTTACAATTAGAAACTGGGCATCTACTAACTCTATTTTATTGAAAACTGGACAACCTACTTTATGAATAAACAAAATCATTCAAAGTAATCATTCAAAGTAGCAGTAATGCTATGAAGCCATAGCATTTCTTTTATTAATCCTAACATGAAGTATAGGTGCTCAGATCTCTCTCTCTTTTTTTTTTCTTTCTTTCTTTCTGTTGGATTCAACCCATTTTCTATTGTTTCGGCTATGTGATCTATACAGCAAATGAGAGGTGACTTCTTATCTACAAGAAAAAGCTGTCTGATAAATCACAGAGATG
>JAUBNY010000183.1:711697-732533 GCA_032275445.1 Crypturellus soui
CAGATAAAGCATAATAACATCTTATAAGTGATTTGACACTACAAAAAAACATCGGTCTGGCTGAATTCGATGATTACATGTTGAATGTATCATATATATAACAGGTGCTATGAATTAAGCACCTATCTCTGTCTTGCACTGTAGTATGTCTGTGATACGTATACCTTTAAAGAGCCAGTCTTGTTTCTTAAATCTACTCACTCACCTTTCATATGTCCAAGATGTGAAGCAACTGGCAGGGAAACATTCAGCACGGTGCCATATTCACTCACTCACTCACTGAGGCTCAGGCATCCGCAATCTACTAAATTAATGCAAGATTTTAGCAAAGCAATGCAAAGTAATAAATTGCAAGGAAAGCGAGTTTCTCTAATACTGCCATACTCAATCTCAGTGCCTAGGAAACCAAAGGATTTTTCAGAGAATCAAGCCTGAATCTTTTTCAGTGGGAGAGGGAGAACCAAAAAGCATGAAACTAGCAGGCAGAGCAGCACGCAGCACAATGATCAGAATAATCTACCAGAAGTCTCTGTAGCTGCTCTTTCCTTTTCTGTGTTTTTTGGTGCAGGTTCACCTGCAGCACACTCTGCCCTGCTTGCACTTGCTTTTCGACTTCCTTTGCTGCAAGAGTTCCAGAATGAATTATTTTGGCTCTATCAGCAGGGTGGCTCTAGAGTTTTCTACATTACAAGAGAAAAGTTAGCTTAAAAGAGAAAAAAAAAAACTCAAAGGACAGTGATGAAAAGACCACAGGATTCAGGAGGCATTTTCATTTTCATTTCAGGCTCTGTAGGAAGATGTGGACTATGATATAGACAGATAGGTGTCAGAAAATGAACTCGAATCATGATCTCTCATATATATCAGTGGATACACATCAAATGGAAGTATTTTCAGCCACCAATACAGCCTAAGCTAGATTGGAAAGACCAGAGCACACAATTCTCTAGCTTGTTTGCTTGAGGTTCCCAGTACCAAGTTAATGTCACTTTCAAGTCACTAACTGCACAAAATATTATCTAAATAATTCGGTCCTGAAGTTTCCAAAGAAAGATTTTTTTTTTAAGTGTTGTGATTCAGGAGTCTGTCTCCTTAAGTAATAGGATATAGCTACATAAACAAATTAGCACAAAAGAAGCTAATGTGTAGATTTACAGCTTAAAGTGTCCTGTGGTATCTATTCATTTGCGTGATTTTATCCTGTGCTACACAGAGTAGTTTATCCCTTACTGACAATGGGGTGTGCTGCCTTACAATTTATTTTTCAGGAAGATCATGCAATAGCAGTGTTTTTAGAGTAGCTGGCACATACACTCCCACAAACTCACAAATCGTGCTTACAGGGTCACTCTGTGCAGCTGACACTAATTACACTGCCTTTTGTCAAACTTCTACTCCCAGGCCATTTCTGTGAGTTGTACCTGTCTGAAAAATTTAACTTGTTCTATTTTCAGACTTAAAGACATTGACCTGATTTTTCTTGCCTTAAAAGAAAATGCTTCTCATCCATCAGTTAAATATGTAGTTGTATTCTATTTTTATTGCTAATAAACTGGATCTTTAATAAGTTCTCTGTTCAGATCTTTCACAGCTAAACAAATAACAAAACCCTTTCAATTCTTTGATGGCAACAAAATTCTTCAGGCTAATTAGAGAGCTCCTGGTTCAATATCAAGAATTACATGATATATAACCTGATTTTGTTTCATCACAGATGTAATTTACCAACATGAATTCACAATTTAAAGGAAGACAAAAGGTTTTCACTACAAGCAGCCAGTATAAACAAGACAGTTATCTGCATGGAGTTCCAAATGTACAGACAAGTTGGCCTTATACAGTACTGTGACCTTCAGCACTCTCCATCTGCTACAGCATAAATTAGAAACAATCAACCAAAGGATCCAGCTTTCAGCTGATGAGATCATTTAGATGTCTTCAGTTCTAAACATTTCTTCTTCAAACCACAGTTCTATCTAATTAATTCTTATCAAGGAAAAAAACCACAGGTACGATATGGATGCTTCTTTCCTATCTTTGCTATTGCACTATGACAGCTCATTACAAAATTGCAGAGACAGTAGCATGTTGATGAATGGGAAAAACTCAGTAACACTAGGTGAATTGGTGGCAGAAGACAGAACAGCGATCCACACACACAGAGGCTGCTGGGCAACATTTTTAAAACCAAGTAATTTTTTTTCAGGGATTTCTTTGATTCTTGCCAAATGCATAGAAGTTCATGTAGATACGTTTTTAAGTCAGTGAGGATGCACGATCCAGTTCCAGACTGGTGTTGTTTAGGGACAACAATGGGGCTGTGCAAAATCATTCACACTAAATGACTCCCACTCCCCTCTTTCTTCCCTGTGGTGTGTTTCATTTCTTCTCAAGAAAATATCCTCACCATAGTGCAATACCACATGGAGAGATTTGGTCGAGTCTTGGGTACTGAAAGCACCCTGCAGACTCCCTGCAGAGGAGAACATCTGAATGACCTCATTCTGACCACATGACATTCTGAATGACATCCTACAGACCAGCAGCTTCCTGCAAATTTAAATACTGAGGAAAGAAAAGCCAGTGTGAATGTTGTAGTTTTGCATCCCAGTTTCCAGTTTCAAAACACGCTTGGTATTCTCCACCACATAACCATGCATGCAGACATTATTAGCAGAGATTATTGTAAATAACATTTATTTTTATTGCTATAGCACCCCGAGGTAATGACTAAAATATACTGAAGGTGCACTGAGGTCTCTGGACAGAAAAACTCAGAAGAGTAATTCAAATGGCATAGCTGATTTAACAGGCCATTAAGCCAGGTGCAGGCCTTTCTTGAGTGTTTTGTCCTTTAAATGAAGAAAACAAACAAAACTCCAATTAAGCCTGTTTTAAAGAGACCCATTCTCACTAAGTAAAGAACATTACTACAAACAAGTGACAGCAATCAAAGCATTGCAAAAGAAGCAACCAGGACTACTGTGGAACACACTGAAAAGCTAAAACCCAAACAGATTGGAAGAGGCTGTTTTAGCAGAACATATGTCCACTTGTTCATTAAATTGCCTTGGTTTGTATCTATGTTTTTTTTTTTTAAGATTCTAAATTTCTGAGAGTTAAATTTAAAAAACACTGATCTTACTTATACAGGGTATGTTCCCATTTCACAATTCCAAAGTAATGATATACTTTCATAACTGAAATTCAGAAAGTAATAAAGTTAATGTGGGCTATAAGAGGATGACTTTGAGTGTAGTGACAGTGTTGAGAATTCTGTTTGTTTGGGGCAAGTAATTAGCTGCTCCACTAATTTCATTGTTATATGTGCAGAGAATTTCTTCTTCTTATAAGACCAGCTATTAATTTACCGAAGAAATGCATCTGAAAAATCAGATCATTTGCTTGGAATCTCAATTGAAAAATTCCTTTGACTTCAGTGTGCAATTTACCTGAGTAGAATTTTTTGATATTTGTTATTCTGTAGGGAAGTGTTGGCAAATAAAGACAAGAAGATTCAGTTGAAGACTCAGTTGTGACGTCTGTGTACGTAAGTACTAAACCTTTTGTTCTCAATGCTATGCATTTTTTCAAAGAAGTCAATGAAATTTAGTCTATTTTTTGACATTTTGACATCAGGTGATAAAACAGAATTAATGTGAATAACATTTAATATCACTGCTTATAAATCTGAAGTGGCTATTTAGAAATAAAACATTTCTTACTATGAATGTCCTTTTAGCTCACCTTCAGTAATTTGCATTGCACAACACAATCAGCAGTTCATTCATTTATTGGAATTAGTCAATAATGAAATAGACATGAAGAAGGAAGAGATGCATTATCAACTTATATTGAGTAAAAGCAGTAATGTAATTGCATTGACCCACTAACTTCTTATTTTCTATTAGGATAAATACATTATCTTTTATTAATTCTCTGTGACAGAACCTGTTGGCTTGACTTTCATTCTTGCTACTTATTATCATTTGTTGTGAAAAACGCATGAAAAATGGCACTTTTCATAGAGCAACTGTTAATTATCTAACACCATTTTTATGTTCTGTATCCCACATGATATACTCGGTTGGCATTAATGTGAAAAGTCACAGTAAATTAAATGTTACTGTTGAAACCGCACCTAACTCTTCATAACTGGTTTGTAAATAAAATATCAAACTCACACTTGCTCCCCATTCTATCTTTTTCTTTAGTATAGAATTACAGAAACTTCCCAGAAATTATTGCTAACAAACAAACCAATTTCGTTGTAAAATCTTTGGAATCCTTCTAGGTCTTGTGGGTATTGCAAAAATAGAAGTCACTTAGAAATAATGTTTATATGGAAGATGTAATTAGAAATTTGACATTTAGATTTCAACTCCCCTGGAGTTGAAAAATTCAGGATCTTGTTTTAGTTTTCCCAGTAAAAAACTTTAGCTAATTAAATTTAGAATATTTGAGGGTTCTGTGTCTAATGTATAAATACTTTGGTCCCTGTAAAAACTGATCACATAAGCTGATGTGCTTAATATGAGAGTCTCATTTTAGAAACTGTCAACTAATACAAACATTATAGTACTAGTAAGTAAGATAAAAGTCTGTGAAAAAGCCTTTATTCAAAATATAGTAACTCCTTCACCATTTCAGATGGCAATCTAATTAGACACTTCCATATGCAGTAGTATAAATTTAACCTGAACCTGAAAAATAGGCATATGCGACATCTGTGTTAATTATACTCTGACAATTATTCAGTTAGTAAACAGGAGAAAGCAAATTAGTTAAGAAAAAGCATGACAAGAATTGCATTTAGTGAGAGTCATTGCAAATAAAGTATTTTAAATTAGATGCGCACATATAATACTATATTCTATATATGTCAGGTAAGATAAATAACAAGGTAATATTAATGTCATAATTGGATACTTAGATTGTAACAAACAGCTCAGAAATGAGAAAAATTTAGAAGGATTATAAGTGTAACTGATAGATGACATAAATAAAAAAAATTCTTATTTCATATTAATTCAATTAGAAGTAAATCAAATAGATTTACTTCTAATTGAACAGATATTTCTGTTCATATAAGTTTTATGCTCACTGAGAAAGAAGACTGAGTCTATGGTGAACTTCTGTGAGCTGATTTCATAAGTGTAGTCAACCATATATATTTATTTTTTTTTAAAATCAAACAGACCCCAACACCTGGCCAATCAGCTATCAAACCAAGATAATGTGATACACACCTTTCATTTTAAACTATGCCAAAAGAATAGGACACCAACATTTCGTGAATTCCTGAAAAAGCTAGAAACACAAGTAGAGAAGAGTTATGTCAACACAAGAAAGTTTCACTATTTATGGTTTAAGCCTTTTATAGTAGCTCATTTTCATGTAACCTTAGAGTTTAAGTAAGAAGTGTCACTGAAAACACTAATGGCACCAATACACATTCAGTATTTGGAAGTGGCATATAAGACCATGTAAGGCCAGAGAATGTTCCATGCAAAAGAAATTAGCTGCTAAAATGTCACCATTGCCTACTCTATCATCTAGTGTACACAGCCAAACAGCATCTATAGGCTTGTAATTTGTCTAAACTGAGTAAATTTTCATGCAGTGGTTTGCTTCCCAGTCATGAAACCATGGTCAGCACAGAGGTCCAGGGGCTCTTCAACACAAACGGTTGCAATAACTATTTTAAAAAATTCATTAAAATGTATGTTTCACCTCTATATCTTTCTCAGCAGTAGCCAAACTATTTTAGCTCGAAAGGAAGACAAACCACAAAAACAACCAGAAATCAGTCTGATGCTGGTGCTGGCTCCTGAAAAATTCATCCAAAGCAACTAAAGTCCTCCAAAAGTGTCAGGCAGTTACATCTTTAAGTAGTGCTCAGAACAGCACCTGTAAAACTGATTTGGTTAGGGGGTTCCTTGTTGAACACAGTAGGAGCTGCTGCTGTGCATATACTAGAGCTGCACATATGGGGAATCTGAGACTGTTCCATGCCTTTTCCATGGATTTTCAAGCTATATTAGCCTTTTGCACAGAGGGAAAAATGCATTTGCTAGTCTGTCCTTTTGACACATTCAGAACCCCTTTCCCACACGCAGAAATATGGCCAGAAGTGGGAAAATGAGAAAGGGAAAAAAAGAGCAACTCAGTTCATCTTTTCCTGAATTGGCAGCTTCAGGTTGGACTCGAATGTGGGCTTTATCCTACCCTTATGATGTGCAGAGTGAGGAAGAGATATGACTTTCAGAACAAGTCACAAAACAGATTTTCCATAGTAGGGGATCTGGCTGGAACAGTGCCTGTCAAAGGTCTTGCTCTGACACACCAAGGGCTTGAGCCCATGGGTGTACTCAGAGAGGTGCTCAGCAGCTTTGCTGGCTCTAGTTGGCAGGGAGGAAAATGGTTGAAAACCACTGCAACACACATTTGGAAATGAATCTATTTTGCACGGACTGGGAGCATGATGAGGAATTTGGAGTTGTGTGTATTTCCAAGTCAAATCTAATTTTCTTTGAATGAGCAGGCACTTTGAGAAATGGGCCCTTATTTATGCAAATTGGTTTTAAATGAGAATATTTAGCTAAAGGATTTGATCCCCATGTAATGAAAGCTGTTATAAATGTGCACCTAGACAGCACAGGCAGCCCTGCAGTCTGCTCAGGTACTTATTCTGGGGGTTTCCTTTTTACTCGTTGAGAAAAAAATCACACTACATATTCCTAATCAGAATGAAAAATACTTAGATGGAGGATATTTTCAACTCAACTGTTCTTCTGCTATCCCTATAAATTTAAGAAGGGTTATCAGACTGATGAGCAGCAGCATGGCCCAGTGGATGTTAAAATGCTTAGAAACACTTTTGGCTTTTGATGTTTTCAAAGAAAGAAAAGGTTCCAACCTTTCTTTTATTCATATGTCACTCAGAAATGGTTGGTTGTAAAAGTTCTGACCTTGTTCTTGCCTAATACTCTACGGGACCTATTGCATAGGGCATATTTGAATAGATTTGGTTAAGAAAATACAAAAATTTAATTTTGAATCTTTTAATATTCAATTATGCTCAAACTATGCTGAAGGAAATTTCAAGGAGGCTTTAAGTTCTTTTGGAATGCTAATTTAACAGCTGTGAAAGCATGAATTGGCTGTTACAATGTTGAGTTGCCAGTAGGCACTGATCTGAACTCTGAACTTTTGAAGGTAATTGGGAAGTAACTTAGAAAAGACTTCATCCTGAAAGCTCATGGACCTTTTTCAACCCACCAGTCTGACCACGGCTTTTTCAGAAGCCTATTTCATTGGAAACTTCTACTGCCAATTTTTTTTTTCCTTTTTTTCCTAAAATTATTTCCAATTCATCTCTGCAGAGCTGCACAAATGCATTGTGGTGGCCCAAGCATGGGGAAGATAAAGAGTTAGTTACAGGTATTGGAAGATGCTAATTTAAAGTTTTCAGTAAACCTAGACAGTGTTTAGGGTTTTCACCCATTCCTCTCAGTTTAGCACTATCAAACATATTTTTTTTCATAGGAATTTTAAGGTAGTCTTTTGTACCAGCCCAATATAACTGTAAGCATTTTGTCCCCTTGTCTCCAGATGACCCCTTTTACTGTCAGTGTTGTTCTGGTCTTGGAGTGCTCTTAAGAAAGTTGAGAGGCTTCTCTCAGTCTTGTTCTTTTCAGCACAGTTTGATCATGAGCCAGCTTCTCTGTATCCTTATGCTGCTTTCTATCCTGCATCAATCAAGGACACCAGAGTGGTAGTGCTGGAAATGAACAGAACAAAGAGAGCAAAGAGGTCAGACATCCTTGGGTGATGGGAGAGAGATCCTGAAAGAACAGCAGCCCTGTATAAGTATTCCTGTGGGCCAATCCCTAAAACATAAAGAGAAAGACACCATGCCTCAATCTAGCCTGAAATTCTGCATTTTCTAAAGCAGTTACTCATAGCCAAATAAACAATGTTGGAATCTATTATTTGCTCCTTGTGAGAAGAATGCCCTATGTGATTGGGCTAGAAGCCATTAGAGAAGCCACTTTGCATAATTTCTGTCATAAAATACCTCAGTTTATTAGACCAATTTGATTTTAATCTTTTCTATCCCATTGAAGCCAATAGTGAAAATCTCTGATTTACATGGAGCACAGTTCAGCCTTCAGTGAATCCTCTCTCAGATTTAATCTCTGCAAAAGTCACTATCTTTCTAGAGATACAATGTGTAAGGAGAAGAAGGAATAACCTGGTTTCAAGGGCAGTAGAAACTCCCTTCCTGAACCCAATCTCCCTTCTTTGAATCCAGAGCATCATTTCTTCCTTTTGGCTTGTCTTCCTGTCTTGGTTTCTAACATGCACAACCTTTTAAGTTGCAAAAGTGGAGTTTGTTGCAGCATCAGACACAGGTACGAATGCAGTAAGTAGATGAATGGCAATGTGTCCTAACTAAATCACCCATGTACTTTGCTTTCCTTTCCAGAGATCCTACCAGGAGTGTTACCCAGACTTCCATGGCAACCTCTAATAACTTCAATCATTTCTACTTTGTTTTGCATTGGCTTTTGGAGGATTTTTATATTTTTTAATCTGGAGAAGAGAGAGTGAGACACATTTCTTATTTTTTTTCTAACTCATACAATCCAATCTAAGAAACTCGAATAAAAGCAATGATTTGTGCCAAACCCTAACCTCCTCAAAACCTGGGTTACAATGCAAACACTAGCAGATGCTCGGTGGTAAAAATCATGGGAGCTGTTGCTATGGTATTGGTTGGCAGGGAAGGCAAGTCCTTTTTAAACTCTGTGACTGTGTATGTGCAGAATCAAGAACTGGTCAGCAAAACTGGTACAGTACTTTGAGGGGCTGCAGGGAGGCCACTGCTGGGTCTTGGCACACCTTCACGGCAAATTCTGATTGCCAGGTGATTGGTGACAAGGGTGACTAGCTGGGGTAGGGAAATGTCTGGATTTCTTGCAGTTCTATGTATTTACTGTTAAAAACAACAAAAAACTGCCACAGCCAGCACTGATGAAAACAAAATGATGGTTGGTGCCTTCTAAAATAAAGACACAATTAACCACCCTCCCTCAGCAGAAGCATAATGTTAATGTATTCAGCAAGACAGCTTATGAGCAAGGCTAGAAGTCTTCTTTACATTGAGCTGTCTTTAAAAAGCATCACTTTGTAATCATCATTTTCACTATAAAAAGGGCATGTAATTAAAACTGTCATTTAATGATTCTTTGAGAGCAAACTCTATACAGAATAACTGACAGCCTTATGGGTAAGGTACCTCTATGGGATGAGGAGAACACAGTTTCCAGTTCCTCTCTGGAAACAAGCAGAGCCAAAATTTTTAAGCCATCTTCCACATCCCAGAGGTGTACTCCTTCCCAAGGGCTTGAGGTCAGCCTCTCCCATCACTGCCTTAGGATGGTATAGATGTTCTTCCAAAATTTCATCTGCTTTTCTTTTTCCCCTCTGGTTATGGGATAAATTTTGGGTGAGAATCCAAAATAATTCATGTGGGAGATATAACTAGTGTGAAATGTTGAAGTTTCCTCAACAAAAACTGTCTTATTAAAGCAAGTGTGGGTTTTATGTGGCAATATCTTTTAGTATATCAAGATATGGAAGTTTCATTAGATCCAGATAGAAAAGGTCAGTTGTTACTCACTCAGTGCTTGAGGCTGAAAACTGAAAACTTATAAGCACATTTTTTTTTTAATGTTCTTATTTTTTCTTTCCAGAGGAATAAATAAATGGAGATATTAAGGAAGTACTGAGAACCTCAAAGGTACTTTGATTCAAGGGCAGATTCTTACATCTGATTTTGTCATTGCTGGTACAGTAACCCAGAAGATTCACCCTATGGCAGCTGACATTACCACATTGTTCCAGCTGGGAGTTATTCCCAGTGCTATATGGTATTTTTTCTGGGCAGCTCAGAAGAATTCTGCTATTTTCAACGAGCATATGGAATACCCTACAAATATTCCCAAAATACTCTAAAGAGTTAAAGCTTCTGTTTATAGATGCCAATACATATTTGCTTATCAATTTGTAAGAATAAATAAAGAAAAAATATATGCCATAGAATCTTCATTAATTTCTATAAAGCTCCATATGTTTCACTTAATTGTATTCTATGTACGACTACATAGTAACAGAGTTATGAAGTAAAAAATAGAGCCCTGTTTTGTTAGCACCAAAAATCAACCCAGGCCTTGGCCTCCAGTGTAGAGTATTCAACAGTAATCTTATTTTCCTATACTATTTTTTTTGTCATAGTGATTCCACTGTTGGTCTGCAATTTATTTTTTAATTAGTTTCTTGGCACATATGAAGGAAAAACTTCCTTAATTTTATTCAGGATATTTATGTGCACTTTTTTGCAAAAACCTTTTTTACCCTGTGCCTTGTTTTAAATTATAACACTCAACCATGGTTCCTCTAGTCAGTACCTGGCAAAATCTGTGTTCATGCTCATAGTATTTCAATTTGCCTTTATATTTAGTCATATTTTAGCCTCACATCCAGTGTAAAGCTGTACAGGCCTCATCACATTTTGTAGAGATCTCGATGGAAGTTCATTAGGCTCATATAGGCCAAATATAGAAAAGAACGGAAAAAAAAAAAGGGGTTTTCATGCAGACAAGGAGCCAGCATGTGGCAAACAAACCACTGCAGGACTGTTCCAGCTCACCAGCAAGGCCATTACTATTGGCAGACACATTGGTGAGGCAGCAGAACAGCATCTTCCAGCAGGCAGCAGTCAAAACACTTGTGCCAAAAAGCTACAAAATATTTGTATTTGTAAGCTACCATTTTTTTTACAACCTTCTTTCATGTCTACCACAAGCAAATCAAGGACACTTACTGTCTTTTATCTTTCCTTCTTTCTTTATTTTTTTCTCCTGCAAAAATGCTTCAATGTCCTTGAAAATATTGAAGCTACCTTAGCAGAAGGAAGAAGTCTGCTTACATAAGAATGAAAAAAAAGGCGAAATAATATGATGCATGTAACAAGGAAACATGTAATCTTATTTTTTGTCATATTTGTGCCCTTCCCTTACAGTATGTTTCTAGCAGAATTGCATAGATCATGTTCAGTGTAATTTTCCATGGATCAGAGTACGTTTTTGTACATTTGGTTTCATGATTGGAGTAACCAAGGTTAGAACATGATATTTTTACAATATATTGGAAAAGGAGCATCAGGAGAGGAAATGACCAGACTGCAGAACTTAGTTGGTTTAAAATAAGAGTTTTAGCAAATTTAGAAAGAATGAAGATAATATTCTTTCAAAGTCTGGTGAAAGTTTATGAAACAGTCCTGTTAGTTCTAGCAATGACCAAAATATGAGCACAAAACTTGAAAGCAGAATTTCCTAAATTGTCATTCATTGAGAGGAACTCATGGGGAAGAAATACTTTTCCCCTCCTCCTCTTTGTAATTCCAAGCCTTTTTTGGACATAGCACATAATTAAAGTACTCCTCAGTATATCCATCCAGACTCCAACCCCATCGCTGGGTCAACTATACCTTTGTCCTCTCTGATAAAGGTCCAACTCAACTGCCCTGGAAAACTTCAGATGATAGAGACTACATAATTACTTCCAGATAATCTCTTCCTGTATGTCATGAGCCTTATTATTATTAGACTTCTGCCTCAATATTTAGCAAAATATGTTTTTTTCTGTACTAATTATGTAATTTTTCCCCACTTATTTAAGTCTTGGAGAATATAATATATCCTTCCTTTCGGTGGCCATTTATACAGTTGAAGGCTTATTATATTCATTCCCTTCTCCTTCAGGCTAACTTACCTCAATTCTTGCAGTTTTTCCTGCAGTTTTTCCTGCAGTCATTTTTCCTAGGTGTCTGATCTTTCTCGTTGTTTTACTGCAAATTGACTTTTGTTGGTTCTGAAGCCAGTGTGCAAAATAGATAGATGGCTTCAGTGTTTTCCAGACTTTCCAGGCATTTTGAAGCTCATGACTCTATACCTTTAGCAGTCCCCAGACCCGCTCGTCCTGCCTCTACTCCAGCTCTGACCCCATCCCGACCCAGTCCGGGGCCGTCAGGGCTGCCCCGTGACCCAGCAGCGGAGCTGGCTCCATCCGCAGCTCCCTCCCTGACTCCTGCCAAGGCTTCTGTGCTGGCTCCTGCTCCAGGAGCCATCCTGCCGAGGAATTACAACTGTTAGCCGTAATTTCTTCCTTTTGTTAGCTGATACGCATGTATAGTATCTTTCAGGTGCTTCTCAGAGGCTGCATTGATTCTTTGTTTTGGAATTTTCACAGTAACTGAAATTATAGGAGCTGCAGTGCCTCCCTTTTGCTCTCTCTAAAGGTTGCTAGTGTATTTTCTGCCTTCCAGCTTTCCAGTGCTAGTTCATAAAGACAATGGTCAAAATTCTGATATTGCCTCAGGCAAGTTTTTTAAGTATCTAGGAGTGATTTTTACTAGACACAGCTGCCTGGAAAACATTTAACTTAGCATAACTTAGACTAACTTTTTTTCCTGATGTTTAACCTATTTTACCCTTTCCTGCCAATTAAATATTCTCAGGTGAACATTTTAATGAATACTAATGCAAAATACATGAAACATTTTGATATTTGTCATATTTTTTGATCTGGCATCTGTCAAAAGTTTTCTCTCTCTTTGGAGCACCGACTTGACAGAAGTCTCTACGGAACAGGTACAGAATCTCATGACTAAGCATAAGAGAACAAGAAGATGTATCTGAATTGCTGTTTAACAAAAGTATATACATTATTACTTATTTTAAGGGTCGTCTTTAATATCTGTCCTCCCTTTTCCATTTCCTATGTCCATTGCTTGGAGATAAGAAATACAAATACTTTGCTTGTCTTTTGGAAATGCCGTATGCACTGATTTATATATCAGAGGCAACTCACATTAATCATAAAGCCATCTATGGATTCATCCATGTTGAATACTTCTGCAGAACAATAATGTGAAAACAAGACGGTCTGTTGCAAGTTAATTGTTTGAAGAGCTCCATGAGGGTCTGATCACTCCAGAGGGGATGCTGGTACCGTGAAAACATTAGGAAGCCTTAGAGAGATGAATGAACAATTTCTGTGCATTGAGAATATAAAATTAATATTCTGAAGAATAATTCACATTTCAAAGTGAAATCAAAATCTCTTTCCATGATTTCAAAATCCAGTATAGTCATTGGACGGTAAATGACATTCTTTAGGAGTTTACTTAGGGTAATATAAGTAAGAAAAAAGATTCAGAGCTATTTTAAAGATTTAAAAATATATAAATTCTTATTAACATTGTATATTTCAAAGTTTTGTAATGTAATCAATTAAAACATACTTATATTAATATTAGGACAGATGTAAGTAAAATCAAAGCACTTCAAAGTCAGTGCAAACACTTTCTCTCATTTTTCATTTTTTCTTTCTCCTTTTAAGCTAATTAAAGTGATAAATAAAAGTCAAGTATATGGCATCATTTGTTGACTCATAGTCTTCTGATGTCAATGGGAAGATGCATATCGGCTTCAGTAAACATAGGATCAAAGTTTGTGTACCATGTAAACTTCCTGAAGATGTCTCCTTGTATATAACAAGCTCATTCTCAGAGATTTTCTGTCACTTAGCAGATATGGATTTACAAGGATAATTATTAAGCAACATAAGTGTTTCCATCAGGTCTGGTTAGTCCCACGTGCACTTGTACATCACATAGGGAAATGTAGTTCTTTTGGAGTTGTATCTGCTACAGATTCCGTGAGTATACTTACTCATGAAGCACTTGTCAAAATTTTTTTGGGGGGGATAAAATAGGAGGACACTGCTTCGTGATAATTCAGATAGTGCTTTTGCTACAGGCAGAAACTGATGTCAGTTTTAGGTTATTCCCTTGTCATCCATGAGAAAAGCTGTTTGAATTCCAAGTGTGTGCAATCCTGCTTGTCAAAGGGACAAGTAGTTTTTTAGAGGAGCCAATGTGATTTTTGTGGAAAGCAATATGAGGAAATGAAAGTAAAGGGGGAAATAGAAACAGCCCAAAATTTTTCAGAGCATTAGTGGGAGAAACAGGGGAGAAATAGTTGACAGTTCATGGTAAATCATTACCCTTCAGTTTTTACAGATCATAACAATAGTTTTCTTTTTCTGTTTGTACTACCTCTCCCATCCTTTCAAGCATCTTAATCACTTTCATTAGTTGAAATATCCCTGATTCAAGATTCCCATTTTCATGTTGAAGACCTAACAAGTTTTCATTCGAGATTCAGCTGCTTGAAAGTTCCCAGCTTGTGTTCTGCCCAAGGTATCATCTGCAATATCTCCTCTCTGTCTTCTCCAGGAATGTCTGTTGCTGCTTTGGTCTGATGACTGCTGGTTGCCTTTTGTTTGTTAAAATCTCATGTGAAAAAGACATTTTTTTTCCCATAAAAATATCAACTTCATCTTCAGATTTGACCTTCTGGTCATCTGCTGTGTACCATATGTCCTGGTTCTCTAATTAAAATTTTCATCCTAAATGGTCTTTCAATAAAACTTTTCTGCTCTCCTTTTGAACAGGAAGTAATTGAGCCAATGCTGTTAAAATATATATTATGGTAACTTTTTAAATTAATATTGCTGGATAGACATTTCATTTGCTGAAGATTTACAAGGACACTATAAAGCCATAATTGTGTAATAATTAGACAGTACTGTAAACTAAATAAATATCAACTGATTATTAAAAACATTCATTGTAATAATAGTGGTTAATCCTCCTAAATGTGTTTTTAATAATACTTTTATATTTAATGTAGGATGAATGACTTATTAAAAGTAAATTTTATGTGCTTGATATTCTTCACATGTTTGGCATTAGACCATTAGTGCTAATGGGATTTGAATGGTATTGAGTTCACGATAAGCCCCAAGAACAAATATGGGAACCTTAATTAAGTTTTTATTAAAATCTTCAATTAAATGAGATGTTAGATTATTAAGATATTTTTGCATATTGTTTAATGTCAGTTAGTTATTAAACATTTTCACAGGCTTACGAAAATGGTCTCAGAGCAAGCTGATAGCTAAAATTTGTTTGAAAAATGTTGATGATCAATTCTTTCATCTCGGGGCCAAAATTGGGTTTTAATGGAAATTTCTACACTAGCTATAATGCTGAACTGGAACAGAACCTAATGAATAGGTCAGCAAGTAATAGGCTTAACTTGTAGAAGGGAAGTTTTATATTAAGAATTATAAATAAACTTCCTGGCTCTAAATGAAGTGAGGTACTAAAGTGGTGTAGACCGCTATGGGGAGATGCGTGGTAGATAAATTGCTGTGTAGTATGTAATTGTAATAGCAAAGGAACGTGAGACAATGAACTACCGAGGTCTGAGATGGTAAATCATTAATTTGTGCCACTGTGTCACTAACATATTACCATCTTACTATTTCTGTCTCAATTTTTATGCATTGTGGGCCATATGACTTTCCTTACAGTACTATGCAGATGACTAAGTATTCTTAAACTCTTTAGAAGAATGAATTTGGACCACAAAATTTACAGATGAAGGAGAAGTCTCTTTATGAGCTGTCAAATCTGAGGGAAACCAGGCACACCAGCTAACACAAAAAGAAATAAAATGGCTACCTCCTTGAATTAAGAGGGTGACTAATAGGTGACTATTGCAATATTATTTCTCTGAGCTACAAGTGTTCCTATTTTACACCAATTTAATGAAGGCTGTATTGGAAAGTTCAAGTTAACTTTGTATGAAAGTGTCAAGATAAAGCAAGAGGTTAGATCCTGCAAAAGCCTCTCCGTACTGAGTTGAGAGAATGCCTCTATGGCATTGCTTTCATGTATTCCCTAAACAAATATGTTTTTAAATAAAATTTGATACTAGTATAAACTACCCTCTTTAACACTATGCTAAGCACACCCTATTTCTTTTCATTAATGAAAGAATGTTATTACTTTTCACAGACAAATTAAAAAGCTGTTTAATGTCCAGATCTATTTATCTGTTTCTACCACATTCATTAGTGTGTTCTCTGAGTGTCTCAGTTTTGGCAATTAGTGGCTCCTAGTAAGAATGAGTTTAAGCAGAGCTGTGTAATGTATGACCCAACACCAAAAAGGCAGCTGTCCCCATAGCTACATGGCCAAATCTGCTGCTGCACTGAAAATTCTTTTCCCCTTTCTTTTCCCCTTCCCCTTTCCCTTCCTCTTCCCCTTCTGTTTCATTTTCCCTTCCCTTCCCTTCCCTTCCCTTCCCTTCCCTTCTTTTCTAGCAGGATTCTTCATCAATTTTTTGTAATTCTTTGGACTCTTTCCAAATGGTTCGTGTCTTTATGAAGGTGAAGCATCTTAAACTGGCCTAAGTATCTCTCTTGATGATGCAGCAGACCAAAATGAAGATAGATTAACTTAGGTAACTTGCATTCTTTCCGGTATGATTTTGAGGGGAGGTTGAGAGAGGGGAAACACGAATTGATCGTTCAATCATCATTGAATCTTGGTTTTTGTACTAATGCATTTTGCAGTTAAAAATGAGATGCACAGATGAAATGATATCACATCACATAAGAAACGTATATCAAATTTGGAAATGGATCAGTGATCAGTTTTCTCGTTCCACCTCTTAATGAAAAAAACATTTTCCTTCCCTCAACAGATTCAAATAACAGCAGAACTGTTTAAATGGTTATTTTGCAATTGACTTCAATAGCATAAATATAGTTCAAGAACCACACAGAGACAAGGCAGAGAGTGTGAGTCACTGAAACATCCTTCTTTCCAGTAGGATTTGAAAATAATTCACACTAGTAACGTACCCTTTTGGGAAAAATTGGGGCCCTGCATTTTAAGTGAAGAGAATAAATTAAAGGTAGCTATCTATCCAATTTTAAGCTAACTATCCCAATGGGGTTAAAATGTGATGAAGAAAATTAAACACAGAGGGAAATTACAAAAGAATATTGAAAAAGAGAAGAGGACAATTAATAATGAGGAAATGAAGAAATATTTTAACAGAAATATTCCTTCTGTAGTATTCATTAATGTTTTCCCTATAGATCACAAGTGTTTTTAGCTCCACCTTGCCATGCATTAAGTGAGAATAAGGCTTGGGACATGTCATAACTACTTGCAACATCTGGTCCCTAACACATTCTTCTTTGATCAACAGTATGTCATGTGTTATAGTGAGGCAGATTGCATAGTTCATCCTTACTGAACCTTCACCCTCAGGACATTGTGTGAAAGGCAAACTCCATCTGCCTTGGAGAAACCAAAAATAATCTGAAATGAAGAAACTGACTATGGTCTTGACAAGAATTCCTATTAAAACAAGACTTCTTTTTCAGATCAGACTTCTTGATAGATATTGGTCTGAATGCCTTCCTCCATCTTGCATCACTTTCTCCCCTGGTTTTTTGCACATGAAGTGATGTTATATGTTATGTCATTTTATCAAATGCACAGGTAACATCACAACTAGAGTCAGTGCATTAAGAACTGTACAATCTTGTTCTTGCGATCAGCAAACAGTGATTAGAAAGAGGACATCTCAATCAGATACGAACTGATCAACGCTTGAATCACAGTTTCCAAAACCGGAGGACTGATTTCCTCTCTTCCTTTTCTCTATTGAAAATAAATTCAGGATTATTTATCTTAGAGTTACACAGGAGACCAGGAGGCTACTGCAGCCTTGGGATGAGTGTGAGGCCTGGTGCCTCTTGCTGCCCTGCCAGCCTGTGCGGGGTGTCTGTGTGTCTCCACGAGCCATGTGGTGCCTCAGCACTCCAGGCACAAGCCAGGCAGAAAGCCTGGGGCTGGTCCCTCCTCCCCAGCTGTCCTAGTGCTGTCAGCATCCGCACGCCCAGCGTGGCACAGCAGTCCCTCCTGCTCCTCCGGGGCTGCCGCACTGGGTCGGGCTGCCAGAGAGGAATAGCAGTGAGAAGGGGAAACAGATGGGAGCTAATGCTTCACTTCCCTGGAAAACATCCACCTAAACTGATCTGACTCATTTTGTGTATTGATATGTCAAGAACACTGACATGTGAAGCACTGGGAAACACAAAAGCAAATTACCACGGTATTACAAGTTCCTCAGCGGAGCTGCAGCACTTAGCAGTTTGAATGCTCTCAGCCCATGTCAAATTTGTGGCAATTTGACTTAGATTTGTCTTTAATGAAATAGGCAAAGATCATGCACATTGGTAACACCTGTAAGTCAGCTGACATGTGGTGACATGCAGTAACATGATTACATGACTGGCCTCATATTTATGTTACTATGCACATTAAAATGTAGTGCTGAATTTTCCACTGTATAGTAAACTTGCACAGCATAAGTGAAGCCTAGGGACTTTTTCCTGTCAAATGAACAAGTCTTTAGTAAGCTTCTTGCTTTTCCCAGGGTTTTGAGCTGAAACCTGATTTTACCTGAGCATGCGATGTTTGTGCTATACTTTCCATGAGCCTCTTTAAATCACATGCTTAGGTAAAACCAACCACTCCCATTGTTTATGTGAGATCTAATTTGCCCTCAGATGTTGGTACTCTCTCAAGCAAGTCTACGGTAACTCTATCAGCCTAAAGCAGGCTCAGGCTTACATGATTATTCTCTGTATGTATTCTTAATATTTAAATTTCCTCCTCCTCCCTCCTCAATGAGCAAAGCTAAAACTCAAGTGACCAAAATTTCAGAAGAAAGTGAGGATTCATTTGGGAAGCGGTCCCTCATGAAAGCATTAAGTTAAAACCTCACTTTTCTTGTAGGAACAAATTCTCTTCCAGTAAATATGATTCAGTTATGAAATATTTCCATAATAGAGAAGTGATTAAAAAATCTTCAAGGGATAGCTTATGAATTTAAATGTTTTTGCAAAACACACTCATTAAAGAAAAAAAGAAAGGTGATAAAAAGTGATTCAAGGTCCATTTGAGAGTGTTTTAATGCAAGAGTAATGTAACCTTTTTCACTCAAGATTTTACTAATCAATAGCTACATCAGCAGCAAGTGCTGACTACGTTTCACACTTATAAATATTTACACTGCTGAAGCATAAATATAATTTAATCTCATATCCTAAAAGGTCTCTTTTTAATATATTGAAGAAAATAATACAGAACTTGTGTACTTGAAGAAGCTCAAATTAAGGTGATTAAAAATAGTTTAAGAATACTACTTAACATTTTTAGAATTTTTCTTTGAACTTTAGGAGAGATTAAATGATTTCTTTAGCATCGGTCTGGGTGTTGTATTCCTTTCCACAGGACCATATAAGGAAAAAAGACAATATTTCTCCCTTAACTCAAACAGCTGAAGTGACAAAAAAAAAGTTAAGCCAGAGTTTTGTTATATGATGTTTACTTTAAATACGTTGGACACTTTCTTGCCTACCTCTAATGTTCAAAAATGTACTAGCAGAAATAGCTGAAAAGCAATGATTTGAATGAGCAAAGTCTGAATAAAAATATAAAAAAGTCAGACTTTTAGTTTATGCTGAACTGGACCTGCTAATAGTTCTGATCAATTTCTCATTACTTTATTTGCCAATAGACCCCTGATGAGAACACTGCTTTTTTTTTTTTTTTTGTGCTCAGGTCTAGTAAATTAAGTTAAACAACAGATGCTGAACAGATGTTCTCATTATGTTGGTGACTTGATTTCTGGTTAGTCCTCAAGTTGTTTTATGTGACTAAGTGTTGTATTACTCTTTCTGTGACAGATAAAATATCTGAATGCATCAACACTCAGTATCTCATTAGCAGAAACAGTTTTATAAAATTTTAATGTGGTATGTGGACACATCACTTTTTTTTTTTTAGAAAAGGCATGTCAGAGAAATGGGGCACTTGTATATTTCTCACAATAAGAAAAAAACTCAGGTAGCCTACTAATTGATGCTTGTTAGCTGCATTAAGGGCTTCCATTTGAATGAAATATTTCAAGACAAAAGATTCATAAATATTGTTTTATATGTTACACACTGGATGAATGCTGAACATTTTCTTTTCTTTTTTTTTCCTGATTTTCCTTTTTTTATCAATGCCAGAGAGACATACTGAATACATCATCATGATGGTAATTTATTAAATAAATTTCAGTACAAATACTGTCTGCCTAAGAAGAGCCTTAAACACTCATCTGGGCTGTCCTGCTTGAGACAATGAATATTTAAGATATTGTGCTGGGATGAAAGTAGCTGCAGTGCCAGGGGGTGGCCATTAAGATAAAAGTGCTGATGAAGGGTCTACAGACCTCTTACCACCTCTCCCCCATCTCATCTTCTATAAATCTCCACCTCGTGTTTCAAGTTTAGTCACCATACCTTTGCTCCCCACTAGATAGCAACATCTTACCTGGTTCCCTTTGCCTCCTCCAGCCTCTGCTGCTGAGAGAAGGAGACTGTGAGAAGAAAATCTTCAAAAAGAAACCCAGGGTAGATCTCAAGAGTGAGGATAAAGAAACTCCCATCATTAACATCATACTCTTTAATCTATAAAGATCTCAAGATGCTGACAGCTGTCAAAAATCCTCTGCTTCCAGTCTTTTCAGTGAGGCCTGAAACCATCAGCTTTAGGACCCAGAAGGACACAAGGGAAGTTGGACATCAAAGCACAGAAATGGGAAAGGTTTTGGTAAGTGTTCTTTTAGAAAATGTTAAGGGTTTTATTATTGAGGTTTTTCGGTATTATTTTGGAGTACAAGTGTTAGTATTACTATTACTGGACTACTAATAGTTGTTTATTTTCTTTTGGTTAGGTTATTCATACTTTATTCAGATTAATAATAGATTATTGGCTCTGTGT
>JAUBNY010000183.1:732633-746501 GCA_032275445.1 Crypturellus soui
ACTAATAGTTGTTTATTTTCTTTTGGTTAGGTTATTCATACTTTATTCAGATTAATAATAGATTATTGGCTCTGTGTTTGCTCCTTTTGCCCGTAACAAGATTTTGAATGTAATAGCACTCATCGATACTCCTTTTGTACAAGAATAATTTCCTTCTCTTTGGGATGTGATACGGAAGTGCTTTGTCATGAGCCCAGGCACTGGTGCACATTTGTTTTTCCAGCAGTAGGAGCCAACTTGTGAGTCTTGCATGTTGTGTTTCCAGCAGAGATGTCTATTTACATAGATGGGAAGGGCAGCCTCACACATGCAAATAAATCTTTATTGAAGCCATCTAGGGACTTTGATGTCCATGCAAAGTTTTCATCATATGAAAATTATTTTGCATTTTTGTGGTAAAACTCTACTGTTTAGAATGTTCTGTAAGTGTTTAGCCACAATTACAGCTTCTTCTACTTTCAAGTATGCTATGCATTGCCTAACCTGTTGACTATTGCCTTTTTACTTCATGCTCAAAGATCACAATTTTTGAAATCTGTCTGCACAGTGTTCAGGATTTAATATGACAGGTAATGTGCAGTTATCTCTTGCTATTTAAAAGCAGGAAAGTCCAGAAAGAAAATTGAATACCTCAAACTTGAAAAGTAGCAGTGATAATAAGGATGGGTTGCAATTAGAAAATCACAGATTGAATCTCAAATTCCTTCAATGCAGGACAGTCGCGGACTTTGCTCTGCTATGAACATTGCCAAGGCAAAAAGACTGTAAAGGTAAATCTCCCCTCAACTCATGCAATTCTAAAGTAAGCTGCTGGTTTCAGAGTCAGCTGCTGTTAATTGCCTAGGTCCAAACAAAGGTAGAACATAAACGATATTGTTTCAGCTTCTTAGGAGAGTTTCTTCAGTTACCTTTACCCCTTTCAGTCTCAGACCATCTGTGCTTATAATCTTCCACTTCTCCCTCTGGCCTGTGGCTGCTTTACGAGCCTTAAAAGCAAATGGGAAGTGTGCAACCGCTTTTATGACTGGGGTTAAATGATCCCCTTGGCTTCTCTTTCTAGTTTTCTTGGTGAATTATTACCACATTTACTATGCAAAATCTAAATTCTTAGGTTATATGAACTAGTAAACACAGAACACAAAAGAAACCATGTTTGTTTAACAAATATCAGCCAAAAAAGCCTCAGAAACTAAACTTAAAGCAGCACCAAACAAAGATGCACACTTAGGAATAAGTTTTTGTTTTCCTCTAACAATAATTAAAAGAAAAGATAGCTCCAATAACCAGAGAAATGTTCATTATCTGTTTCACTCTTTGAGCTATTTTGAACAAATGTCTAATAGAATACACTATTGAAAGAACTAAGTGACTTAATAGTCTTTCTTGCCATAACAGCACCCATTTACTCATTTATGTGAAATTCAGAAAAGCAGAGTGCATGTAGCCATGGCTGCACAGTTATAAATCCAATTTAGCTGCCTCTTCCAGTAGACAGGCACCTTCTCCAGCGCCAGACTGCTATGTCACATACAGATAATTGAAGGACTTAAGAAGCAAAGTTTGTGAACCTGAATAAAGAAAAAGGGAACAGCTGAATCCAGTGGACTTTAACATACAATAGACTTACTTACAAAATGACTGAGGATGCAAACCAGAAATGGCAAATTTGCTGTATTTGACACCTGGATCAAATACCTGTTATTTGGCAGTCATCTCCAGACTAACAGCTGAAGCGATGTCAGAAATTCTGGCAACTAACACTGCTCAGAAAACTGTCCTTTTAGCACACGGCATTCCTTTGTCTCTGCTGAGGAAACCTGCATTACCAGGGTGCCAACGGCTGCCATCAACGGTACAGCAAGGACAGTTCAGATAGACAGATACAAACAGCCAAGACACTGGTTTTCTGACAACAAGGCAGCCCAGAATAAATTCAAGCAAAACCAGAAATGGTTTTATTGTGAACTCACCGGCTTCCTTGACGCGTTTGAGCTCTCTGGTTTGATTTCACTGCATTTACCAGGGAAATTAGCAACTGAGAGCAATACAACAGGAATGCCCTAACTGAAAGCCCAGCTTCAACAGTCAGAGCCTGCATGATAGAGATCCACAGAGTTTTCATTAAACTGACCTCTTCTGAGAGAACACATATTGGTAACTATTTGGGAGGTATCATTCTGGGGAGGGAAATATGATGTGATTACCTCTCCTCTTTGCAATCAAAGGCTACAATGATGCTTTCCAGATGATCTCCTTCCTTGTGTTAGTCATAATTATTGTACTTACCCCTTGACTGAGGGCATGAGAAGGCTAAAGTTGTTCTATTAAATCAGACAGGAATAGGTGAATTAAGACCAATAAAATCAGAGCTCTTTCCTTCCCTATTCAGGGGCATATCTAGCTACATTAGTCAATGAAGTGGCAGATGAAGCATTTGTAAGAGCTGGTGAGAGGAAGAGCAGAGGAGTGTATCCTCTTGCATATGTGTCCTGCATATGTTGGTATAATTTTCAGAATCTCAGTATTTCAAAAGCAAGATCCAGCTCTCTCTGCAAGCCAGCTGAGCTCTCAGGATGAGAAGGAGCCTGGAGCAGCAGGCTGTGGAGGGAAGATGCCTCCCCTCTGCGAAATGAATATCCCAAGGAAAGGAGAAAACAAACACAGAGGTTCCTGCGTGTTCATGTACCCTGAACCCCTGGTGCTTGCTCATCCGCTGCCTGAGTAGCTGCTGTAGGGACTGCACAAGGGCTGTAGCACCCTGCTGCACTGCTTTCAGCTGTGCTGCCAACTGTGTTGGAGCTCATCATTTGGAGAGCTCACGATCTGATTTTAAGAATGAGGCTTAAAACAGCAAGGTCATATTGTGATGCCTTGGCAGTTTTAGCCTTGACATGCTGTAAAAATATTGCATTGCTGTTTTTTAAAATAAAGCAAAACTTTATTCGGTGTTGACTGTGTGCATGGTGGAAAAGGAGATGTAACAAAGTTTTTCAGTGAAAATCAGAAATTCTGAATGGGGAGAGGCAGCTTTCAGCTGTAAGGGAGAAACAAATCCAAACCATAATGGGTATGTATCACGTTACTAGTAAGCAAATGTGTCCTGGGGTTTCCCTTGGGTATCTGCTTTCCCCTCTTGCTGCAAATTTTGTTTCTGAACAGTCAATCAGATTAAAAGCCTGTGATCCTCTGGATCTCCCTAGATCTTTCCCTTTAACAACTTCCACCAAATGTTTCTCATGGGGTAAGTGAATGTTTACAATAATCTCTCCCAGTTTGAATTAAAAGGCTTTACAAATATTTAAGCAGGGATACGAGAGCTTCCCCAACAAAATACGTAATATCTGCAAGGAATCTACAGTTCGTAGACTAACTGCTCCAAGATAGTCCCATATCCATTTATGGATATAACTGTTTATTTTCAAAATAATTATGAAAATGTTCATAATGCATCTTAAAACAGATGAAACAAACATAACCTTCATATTTTTCTTATTTTAATTTGATTTAAGGAAAAAAATATATTTGAAACTTGACTGTCAAGAATTTTAATTCCACAAGAGCACATGAGAAAAAATAAAACTTCCATGACTTTCACACACTTAATCTCAAATATATGAGATGTATGATTCATCTCAGAGTGACCTGTGATGATGCATGTCAAATATGAGCCAGATATCAAGCCCAAAGTTCTGGGCTTCCCATAAGGGGCTGAGGTGGTGACTGCTCGGGTATTTAGATTGACAATCCTAATTGATTTATGTTCATACAATATATTGTACAGAATAATTAACTCCTTTTACAGCATTTCAGTATTTTATATTGTTAATTCATTTATTCCTTGAAATATGTATTTTTCAAATTTTATCCTTACGAAATCAAGCTATAAGTTCCCACACCTCTAGGAAAGAAGCTTGCAAAGAACAGTAATTAGTTAATGCTTGCATGGTGCTCTGCTGAAAGCATATATTAGCTGCTTATTTTATGTGTATTATCATACTACCAATGGGCACATATTGACACTCATTCTTGGGAACACTGACCATTTTTTTTCTCAATGATGGGAAATATAAAACAAGAGTCAATTGGTCATAAGACATTGAAACTTGCTCCCAATATATTCAAATTACCTTGAGTGTGGCAGTTTTTGGACAAAAACATAATTCAATGTATCTGAATCTGAATTTAGCTATAGTGTTGCAGGGCACCAACAGAGAAACTCAACCTATTCAGTGTCTTCGGGCAGCACAGCTATACTTGCTAATGAGTGCCTCATGAGAAACGGGCTTGTGGCTTATGAGCTGTGCCTTAAATCTCACTGCTTTTTAGTTATACCTTATGGGATTTATGGTCTGGAACTTGCTTGTGGACTTGATATCCTGTTTTATTTGTTGTTATTGTTGGAGGGCATAGATGTTTCCTGTTAAGAGATGGCTATATAAACTATCTACCAATTAATTACATTACTCAGATAGGATGCAGAATACACAGATTCAATTATCTTCTTTGCCTGAGGACAGTCAAACCCACATCTCTTTGGGAAGGATGCAGCTTCCAGTCTGGCAGTTATTTTGCCTGCAGATATGACCAGCTTCTCCTGATGGAATTGTGCTTGATAAATTAATGATTCGGAGTTCCCTGGGATGAGCAAGGAGAACAAACGAAAGAGCAACAGTAACAAACCTAAACCTTCATAACTAGCATTTAGGGACTTATCACAGGAGGAAGTGAGCAGGATTTCAGTCCCTGTTCCATGATCTCTCTGTGAATAACTCAATGTGAGATAGTCACTGAATAAAGTATGAAGTAAGTCTTGGTGAGGGTATTGAATAACAATTCTTCAGTATCACAGTACTGAGGAGCTGACAGTAATCTATCCTTTAGCACCTGCTTCGCAAGTACCTTGCTTTTCCTTTCCCCCACCCCTACAATATTGCTTCTGCAAAGACAGAATGCAAAGTGGTGTTACCCAGGGGGATATATGGGTTTGAATTCTCTTGATCTAAAGAAAATACACTGTGTCTACTTGTCCTATGGTGCTTGTACTATGGGTGAATGCTCCAACAACTATATTATGGGGAACTGAGCTGAGATGCCAGCTGTGCATGTCTTCTGTGTCGTATGTGGTGCTCAATATAAGAAAGTCTGGTAAATATTTTTAGAGCAGACTCACCATGTCAAACAGGACCCCAAGCAGATGAGTTGCTACTTTATCAGCGAGTCCTGAAATATGGAGCGTGAGACAAGCTCTGAATTGCACAGCACCATTACAGCTGAAGCGTGGTTGAGTCAAAGGAGTGTCACTGGTGCCTGGGCATCTTGATTTCATCTCTGCAATGAGTCTGCTGTGACTGTGACACTGATGTAGAGTTAGGCCTTGACTGCGATCTTAGGTTGATCTTAAGCTGCTCTGCATATGCTTAACAAGTCTGGCTCTTTGGCACTCCTGTGTGGAGCATTCACAGTAGCTTAGATGTATCAGGGAGAGACCTGCTGTATTTACGCTGTGGGTCCCATCTCGGACTGGAAGTTTGTGATTTATGGTTGCAGAGATTTGAAACACTTCTGGGCATGACTGTAGGTAACTCTAGGTAGTCTGGTAACTTCTTATGGTAAAAATCTATCACATGTATGTGTCTCTAGAGCAGGCAGTAGCTGAATAGGGTTTTTTTGAGCAAGGTTTCAAATTTTGCTTGGGGCAATGGAATTTATTTCTTGGATCTGTCTTTAAGTTCTCAGCTAAGTTTGGTATTTTATATTTTAAGATGCTCTAAGGGGAGCTTAAATTTCCATCAACGAACAAAGATGAATCTCATGTGCTATTATTCTGGTAAAGTTATTGAAATGACAGTAGAACTGTGGGTGGTTGAATTGTGAGTCAAGAGGTATATTTGAAATGATATTTGATGTCATCAGTGGATATTTTATCCAGAAGATTCCTTGTCTTCAAAAATATTATCCATATTGTCTTATTAATCCACTGGAAGTTTTAATGGCAAAAGAAACTGAAGAAAGAGTTCAAAATTAAATTATTTCTATCAGTGATCTAATCACTTAGGACTTTAAAGATAAAAAAGTTTAATATTTTAATCAGAATAAAATGGCATAAAACTTCATACAGAACAACTATATAAGCAAACTTTTTCCTTAGTTAAACTGAGTGTAAGCTATATTTCTCAAATAAGTGCCTAAGATGTCTGAGTTTCTTGCAGCATTTTATAAAACTTCTGTGGTCTTGAAATGGGTTGAAGTCTTGATTTTAATAGAAATCTGAAGGTCTTTTTTTTTTACTGACATGTCAACAATTCTGATATCCCATATTTAGACAACACCACATGGAATTTTTTTCACATATATCTTGCACAGATTCTGCAATGTACCTTGCAAACTTTATACTTGCAAATAAATTAGTCTAAATCATTTATTACGAGTGTCATGCTGTCAGATTACTTTCAAGCCACATAGTGATGGATTCTATTTTAATGTTTACTTTGTCTATAAATAAAAAGGAAAGAAAATACTGTCTCCCTGGTTATCCTGAAGTGAGATACAGAGGGATTAAATGACCTCTCAAGATTGAGAGGTAGTTGTCTTGTGAGCGTAATGCCTTTGGTAAACAAAAATCCTCTTTCTTCAGTGCTTTTCTGAAAAGTGAAAGTAGGAGCAAGAACTATTCCTATATATCTAATCTCTCCCCTGCTCAAAAAGATTTTTTTCCTGAGATATTTTAAGCAAATGGATTTATCTCTAAAATTTGGAACTGGTGTTCATGCTTCTTTTCCAGGAATTGACTCCATCATTTGATCCTGTATTCATCAGGAATTTGGCTGACATCTTTGTTAAGATGTTGCTCACATCAGCAACACAACTTATTTGAATGTGTTAGAATAAAAGTAGAAACAGGACAGGCCAGTAAAGCATTTATTATTAAAAAGGAATAGGTTATGGTGTTTTATGCCTATGATAGCTACCTACATGAATATTTCATTAATGCGTTTTTACTGCTATCACAGAGATTATACACAGCTGTTGATTAGACCTCCTGCGACACAGTGATTATGGTTTCTAAAGCAGCAAGGATATCTTATGCCTGTGGTGGGCAATCACTATTTCTGATTTTTATCAGCTTTCAAGCATAATCAAGTGACAGCTAACAAGTACTGTAGCTGCCTTGCTGACTCAGAGTTGCCTTCTATGTATTTTAATTATGTTATGATCCCTCTTGCTTTCTGGGTGCCAAAAAACCTTTTACTGAGTTTTCAATGCCTGTTTTATTAGGTATGTCAGTTCAGTTTAAGGACTAATACACAAATGCCTTTCACTTACATGCTCACCAGCAGGTAGTAAAAGCCTTAATGAGCATAGATTTTTAAACTGTAGTTGGTAGTAAGTGTAGAGTGCCAGAGAGAGCATGAAACTTTGTGGTAGTTAAGATTATTTTTATTCAGGGAATGTTTTAATGTCAGAAGTTCAAAAAATGCCTTCAGATTGACTTTCTTGTGTGTGGGTTCAACTTTAATGTAGTGCTACATTTTTAAGTGGGTATAGAGGGGGTGGGCAGAACTGACATCTGAAGATGAAAATAAAAAGTAAATACCAATTATTTCAGTTTTATACTAGTCATAAAAATATAACATAGCAGATGCTTCTGTGACATCTTTTAAAAGTCGGGTGTTTATTGTGTGCATATGTTCAACATCGAATATAATTCATTTTCCTCTATTCATCTCAAATTAAGGAAAAAGTCAAGCATCAGCAGCTTTACAGACAATGACAACAACAACAAGCTACAAAATGCAACGAAATGCAGGATGAGATGAAACAAGAAAAACAAATGTGTTAAGTATGAAAGAGATATGGCAGGTTAAAAACAGACAGAAAAAAGAAAAAGCACCATAGAAATGGAGGAAAGGCAACACAAGCAGATGCAAATGTAAGGCTTGGGCTGAGGAATTAAATTTTAAAATAATTTTTTAAGTGTGACTAACTCCACTTTGTTGTGATGGGAACAGAACCACATAAGGAGACAGTGTGCAAAACAGGTAACTAATATTCTCCCTCTGCTGTCAGGAAACAGTTGTTCATATATTGTTCTCATATGTAATGAAAATGATTTGATCCTAACATGAAGAGATTTGCATAAAGAAGAAAAACACACTGATAAAGTTTCAGCTTTGCAGATAGCCGGGCAGAAAATGCTTGAGCAGTGCTCCACCATGTGAAATCTCCCTCACCTCTTCATTCAGGAAACCTGTTCCCTGCTGTAGAAGTGACCTGGAGAGCCTTGCAGCAGCTCTGAAGTTGGCCACTGAAGGCTGACCTCCAATAGTAGCACAGAGTCTCAGGAACGAGCATTACACCAGATTTTATCTCTCATGCTGTGTGTCTGAAATGTTCAATATGCCTGAGCTGCGTGGTGTAGTGCCAGGCAGGGGCATTAGAGTAAAAAAAAAATCTGCCTATAAAGCTAAGTGTTTCAACGATAAGAAGCAGAATTTAGTGCAGTGTTATGCAGATGAGATAGATAGTTATTCTTCAGATTATGTTTGAAGTCAGCCAAGCATCTCTGCACTCATGCACTGTGCTGTATAACTTATCTGCTTGTTTGAGCTAAAGAAAACATTACTAACTGGTGCTGCCCTGTGTTGTATGGGCAGAGTTACTCTTGGGTTATGGCAGTTCTCAGCGGATCTACACTTCCTCCAAGAGTGTTAGGAGATTGCACAAGCACCTGGACATTGAATATAGCGTCCAGTCACTTCAGGGTTTCATCTTAATTCATTCAGGGTTTTATTTTAATAAAAAAATTCTCATTGCCTTGATTTTAGGCCCTTGTAAAAATGTCCAAGACAGAATACAAACATCTCAGCTATCATTAAAAAGGGAATGGAACATATGGACCTTCTTATGGTGATTTTGATGGTCAGTTCACAGCAACCAATTTTTACATAGGAGGAAGGGAAAGCAGCTGCGTCGGTGGATGGCAGTCAAGAAGGCAGGCTTATCAGCTTGGCACACTGCAGTATGAAACAGTGCTACTTGAAACAGCTTTGAAAGCATTAGTTCAAGTACCACAGTTCTAGCCATGGAGGTATGGGATAGAATGTCAGATAATTTTCTTCACAGAAAAGTGCAGAACTATTTGTTGACTGAACTGGTCTATGTGGAGCATCAAGAAGGGTCTGTGCTCATCTCCAGATCACTCTGGGAATCTTTAGTCTGTGTGCCAATAAACACACATTACAGTACATAGAATACTAGTATTAAGACTCATTTTGTGAAAAGGGAGCAGGAAAGAATAAAATCCTTGTTCTGTTCAAATAAAAAAGATGGATTTCATCAAAGTCAAGATTTTACCTGTGTAGTGTTTCTGATTCCCTGTTAATAAGTTTCAACAAAAACAAGTAGCACAACTCATCTGCTGTTCAGTAACCTGGTAACGATTAATGACTGGATGCATCTTGAATGCAGAGTTCCCTATGCTACATTTTACAGGTTGGGTTGTCTTTTCTGAAACAGGGTTGATAGAGCTTGGAGGAGGCAGAGAATGATGCTGTCAAACTTGGCCTTATACCATGAAGCACTAAAAGGTCTTAGACTTCTCTGTATTGTGTGTCTTGTAACTTCAAGATCAACAAAAAGAAATGAAGGACTAATTCATGGTATTTAGAGGCCTTGAATACTGTGATATTGAAGTTGCCCTATTCAATTCAGCCTTATTCAGAATTACATATTCAAACCAAAAATATATGCTAGACTTCTAGTTCTGCCTGTATTACAAACCATTTATTTCATTCTCTTGTTAAATGTTTTTAAAGTAAGATTAAAGGTTCTTTTTAAAATAGCTTTAAGATAGCTTTTTACTTAGGTGATGTATAATTCCTTTCAGGGATATACTTCCATGACAAGGCACTATATAAATTAGATTGAATTATACACAAACACAATATTGTTGAAATAGGGTATAGTTTTGTCTACTTTGCTGATACTTCACACTTCATATAAATGGAAATGTTCTATGCAAGTCAACTTCAATACTAGAATTAGGTATATCAACACATTCTTTTAATAACATAATGCTGTACTTTCTATTGCATTGGTTTAAAGCAATTGGTGCAAAGGTATTTTCTGAGGATTTTGACAATTAAAATTTACATGAAAAAAGCAGTTAATTTTAAGACCAGCATATGAAAATCACATTTCCTTTTCCGCAAAGTATTCTTGCTTCTTATGTCCTAACACATCCATTCTTGCAGGATGTTAACAGCCACATGGCCAGTTTGACCATAATAATGTTTTCTATAATTTACTACTTGCTCAGTTTTTGTATATTCACAAGGTAGCATCATCTGCTGTGATGAGGTTTGTTCATTTTTATAAAACCACAAAATTAGTTTTTAAAGGCTGATATCTCTACATTCCTTGGAAACCTGATCTTCATTCTTCAGTAGGAAACCTGTCAATAACAATTTATAATACAGAAACAAACCCCAAACCTTTATCTTACATCATGTAATTGATGAGGATTTCCTACTACTTTTCATTAGCAATAAGCTTTCTCCAGGGGTCAAAATTTCTCTTCTGGTGTGCAGTGGTCCCAGTGCTGTCACACTTTACATTGGAAATGCATTTCAGAGATAACAGTTAGCAGTAGTGGGAAAGTAAATGACTGCATTTTAGGGTTGAAAACCTTGTTAAAATGTGTTTTCCTATTTTATTATTGATAATGTAAAGGAGTTTACAGATCAGAGCCTGAGAACCTTAAAATCACCACGGTGAAAGGATGAATTCTCATTTTTCTACTTTAGTGACAAAGTAAAAAGCTTGTACAATATATTTAAGCAATAGTCCCTAGGAATACAATTTTAAATTCACAGCTAGATGCTATTTGACAGTAAACACCCAGAATATCTCTCAGAGTTAATGAAAAAAACAGCAAAGGTCTCAGCATTTTTGAAACACAGGACATTTATCTTTGCATATCTGACTTTTTGGGAAAATTTTACCTTTAATTTATTGCTGAAGGAGTCAAATGTAATAAAACAAGTATCACAGATACCAACATTTCAGAGGAAGAATTTTTCTTTTCAGAGTGTTCCTTTCTTATGTTATTGTCACCCTTCAAGCCAAACAACACTTCTATTTCCCAAATGTAAAGATAATCCAAAATCATTCCTCAGCAAACAAATATATTTCACTATTCAGATGTGTCACCTGCATCATCACCTGCTCATTCTTGCCCTTAAATCTCTTCAGCCAAAACATGCCAATCTACAATGATAGAGGGTTTTTGCTTTGCAGTCTGTGCAAAGGGTTTCTAAGAACTTCTTCCACAACTCTGTGGAGAAAAGCCACAGTGTCAGGAATGGTCACTATTTTCTGCCTATAGATGCTCTATGTCAATGTATATATTTGAGAATTACATGTGTTAGGGTTTTTTTTTTTTTTTGCGTAGAGGCTGAAAATTCATGAAAAGATTTTGCAGTGGTGTTACAGAAGCCACAGTATTTTTGAATGTATTGCTTTAAATCATAAGTTGTTGTGAAGATTCCCTATGATGAATCTACTATGCATACTTGGTGGAGCAGGGTAATAATTAAACCATTAGGAACCAACACTTAGTTAGGTTTGTCATTTCTCTCGCGACATTTCATGTCTCTCGCGTTTAGGAATTGATGCTGACTTTCAGAAAAAGAAAACTTTGCAGCTACTCCATCTAGCTTTGTGTGACATAACTTGAGCATATGAAAGGAAAAAGACCCAATGCTCTTCAGGAATGTTGAAGAATTCACTGCTTGTCTACGAGACTGAAACCTGTATCGCTGATTGATGCTGTTCAGCCATAAGCAGCATATGATGTCCCAGCTTACTTCAAATGAAGCCTGAATTTTTACTGATATTTTGAAGCTTTGGACAAAGTGAGCTTAAAGTAATATTTTTCTTTTAGCCTATCAAGCAGAATTCACTTTGATAGTCTGCTCTCTATATCTTTCATGCACAGAGATCTGTGCACATAAGGTGAGGAGGGTAATGGAGTTAAGATCAGCCATGTGCATCTGAAAGAAAAATGTCCTTAACAAATGCACCAGGCTGCGTCCCTTCCTCTAAGGAAAGAGTGTACATAAAGAAAACCTGATTTTTTTTCCAAGATGATGCATTTTCCTAAAGATTCATCTTGTATACTCAGTTCTTGTTTATGCAATTTCAAATGCAATCATGACAATTATAGAAGCTAAGAGGATTAGCATATACTGATTATGCATAGTCAATAATGAAATTTAAGCATTTTGTGTACTAATATTAGGGAAATGTCACACAGAACTTAGTAACAAAATGAAAAAGTGAAGTAAGAAGAACAAGTAAGGAGAAGTAAAAAGAAGTAACAGAGGGCAAGAAGTTAAAATTTAAATAATCAATTAGGAAATATAAGATGTCACAATTTAGCATTCAGAGAGCACAGTTTGTTTCTTTCTTGCATTAGTAGCCCTTAGTGAAAATCTGAACAAAATAGCTTTTAAAGATATAATTAGGAACATGACAAAATCATTTTAGTGAGAGTTTTCAAAATTATATATTTAAGATCTGCTGTGATAAAGACAACCATGATGCTACTTATTAAATGGCTAAAGCCAGATTCAATCACTCTTAAAGTATTGGACAAGAAAAAAGAGTTGCAAATCCGGACGGATGACAGAATCCTGAAAGATTTCACATGTTGCTTGGTTACTGAAGAATGACAAAGTTTCATGGATAGAACAGGAAGACCGCTTTATATAAAATACTATACTTCAACTGTAAAAATCTTGAATTCAGCCTTGGAAGAGTTGCAGAAATTTACAATATGAGATGGTATGAAAGTGTGTGTCTGCAAAATTTCTGGAAGGGATTACAAGAGCACATTTAGTCCATCTTTGTCCGTATGTGGGAGCAAGCATACTCGCCCAGGAATTTAGGTAACTTGCTTTTAAATCTTCAGGGAGAAGACTCCATTGCTTCCCTACGTAACCTATTGAAATGTTTAGCAATCCTTACAGTGCACAATTTTTTTTCTTCATGCAGATTACCACTTTACCTTACCCTTAATGTATATAGAAAAGAAAAAAAAAATGTGTATTTTACTAGCACAGGCTTCTAAACATCTAAAGATCTATACATATATACTGGCCCTCTTTTCCGTATTGAACAATCCAAATAATGTCAGTGTTTTATTTCTCCATGATGCTTCTCCTCTCTCAACACTTTGTAAGTCTTAATACTGGGTGGCCATCTCAAGCTTATATCCCGCCTCACTAGTTAAAAAAAATGATACCTGATTTCTTTCACTAGGCTTGCTAATATAACCCAAGCCTTTTTATGCTTGTGACAAAATCACATGACTGCATTCATTCTGGGACACGTTATACATTATATGTATATATAGACTATACATTAGATACATAGATACTGCTATAAAATTCTTCTTAAAAAGGATCATTAGATGTATTAGATAATATAATCATAGAATCGTAGAATTCTTAAGGTTGAAAGGGACCCTTAGAGATCACCTAGTCCAACCCCTCTGCACATGCATAGCCACCTAGAGCATGTGGCACAGGATTGTGTCCAAGTGGCTTTTGAGTACCTCCAGTGAAGGAGACTCCACAACCTCTCTTGGCAGCCTGTTCCAGTGCTCCATCACTCTCACTGTCAAGAATTTTTTTCTTAAGTTTCTGTGGAATGTTTGATGCTTCCTTTTGGGGCCACTTCCTCTAGCCTTATTGGTGGCCACTACTGAAAAGAGGCCAGCCCCATCCTCCTCTCTCCCTCCCTTCAGGTATATATATATAATGGTTAGATCCCCTCTCAGCCTTCTCTTCTCCAGGCTGAACAGG
>JAUBNY010000183.1:748165-765842 GCA_032275445.1 Crypturellus soui
ACTTTTAGCAAAATGATTCTTGGTTGTGGTAGAATGAAATAATATTTCCTGAACTAGAATCTCATATAAAAAGGGTCTTTCAGGAGAGCTATTATCATTAGTAAAAAGAAAACTATAATTCAAATTCACTTAATTGTGCTGCTTTTCCATGTTCTCATACTCATTGCTCTAATGTAAAATTTTGATTTGATTACCTATACCGGTCATTCCTTTAGTGGCTATACTACTACTTCTCTACCAAGAAGTATCCTCAAAAATTTATCATTTTGAGTGAAGTTAATTCTGTATACTAGAGATAACATTATTTTGTCATGTAAAACAATTGTCAAGACTTGAAAGTTGGCCACTATAGTTTGCATACCAAAATGCTTTCAGCTGTTTGAATATTGTTTTCAGTGAAGATATTTTTCAGAAAACTAATCAATATCAGATCCTCTAGTCCCCACCTTTTAATTATCTAATTAGGCAGAGAAATATAACCCAAATAAGCAGACTTTTTTCCCTTTTCACATTTACTTATTTGAGTTCTTCTCACTAAGTAAGGTTATCTTGCTCCCTAAATTTTAATTTATTAAGTGTTTCACCTGAAAGCAATCACCCTTGCAGTCAATTCCCAGAATAAATCATCTGCCTTTCCAATTCAGACAGCCTATAAATGAAGAAATACACTGGGGATGCAGAATTATATTCTTTTACAGAAGGTAGGGATGTTTTACTGAGATGGTATTCTGACATCAGTCAACCTGTTCTGCATTATGAATGAGCTTACTTTTGAGCGAGGATATGGACAAGACAATTAGCATACATTTTACCACCTTAGTTGCTAAGTTTCTTATGCTCCAGATCTTCTTTATTAATCCCATTTTTTCCTGTATTATTTGACCTTTACATGGGATACTAGAGACCTACAAGTCCCTCTACTAAAAGAATTACTGGCCTTCAAATTTTCCTGAAGAATGTATTTACATGACAGTTGTGGTTTTAGTGCTGTCTGGAAAGCACTTCTTACAATTCTACAGGGATGAACTCTTAATGAATGATTCCTTCTGAGATCTCAAGGTTCAGTATTGCATTTGAATGACTTGTTACCATTTTAAGGTAAATTTGAAACATATATCAAATCCTATCTTATCAAAATAATTGAAGGAATTCATTTTCATAATATAATATGCATACTCAATCTATATTTATGTGGTAGGCAGAATACAATTATTAAAATTATTATTGGTTATATCTTTACAATATCAATATTTTATTATATATTCACAATAGAAATGATAGAACTATTTTGACCAGTGCTTTCTTGGGCAAGACAGTCAAATTATAAAATTGTGGTTGTTTTGCCAGGCTTATCCCAAGATATTTCTGAGACATTCTGGCATATGTATGGAACAGAATGGTAATTATTTAGTTAATTTTGCAGGAAAATGTTTTTGTCAGATTTCATTCTTACCTCTGGGTAACTTCAGCTGAGTTTTTCAGAGAAAAATGAACAAATTGAATTTAGATTCTTCTTTCACTTTTACCAGAGTGAATCTGAAATCACGGAAGCAAACTGGACTACAATCTAAAAAGATTCAAATAAAATCTAAATCAACAGTTTGATTGAGGCTTTTCTTCCTTTTACAACCAATTGTATCTTGCTTAAACATAAGTTTATACCAGCTAGTTTTGTCTAAGGTGGTTAGAAGATGAGCTGCAGAATTATTTTCTACTCTTGTGCATTTAACTAAAACAATGTGTGTACTTTTGTATTTCTCTCCCATATTCTTACTTAAAAGCACTTTCAAACTTTCAAAAGTCACCCACTTAAGAAGACATAAAATAATTAGTCATTTAGAAATGCCTGGTATGCAGTAGCTGGATGGGATGTTGTCCTCCAGTGCCAGTTGAGAAGTGCATACTACTCTGGCATGAGTGTGCAGAAAAGAGTAGAAGATGGTATAGATGCTTTATGTGAAGACTGCTGCTATCAGGGAGGTGGTTTACTCCTAGTTTTTCAATTAATAGGTAAGTCTGTCCAGTTTTCCTACTCCTTCTAGAAACAGTAATAGAGAAGTTCATTTATATCCTCTTGGCTAGTTATGAGTCCTCTGTGTTTTCTTTATTTTAAGTTTAAAAACTAACCAAAACTGTTGTATGTGATATATACATGAGTAGGTCTTCACTATCAGCAGCCATGATTTGAAACCTCTTTGTACCATGTTTCCTTTCCAGTTTCATATGGATAAATGCAACAGAGATAGTGTCAGGGAGGTCATGGATGACTCTGATGTTGAAGCTTTGCAAAACAGTCAATGTGATGAGCCTTTTGGGCATGAATGATGCCATTGCAAAGAAGTTCACATAGCTGTTGTGTAAGAAAAGGCTGCTGCACTGAAGTTATTGGGCATCAGATTTCAAGGATTGTATGTGGGCAAATCTTACTGTTACTTGTTACTGAGCTTTGTTCCTGCACAGAAGGACAATAGTCTCTGATTGTCATTAATTGATTCTATAAAAATATGCTTAATCTTTCTTTTACATGTATTTTTATTGTAAAAAAAAGTTTGTTGAAGTAAAAAGATTTTTTTTTATTAATCCACTGGTAAAATACTCTTTCTATTAGCTGAGATGGAATTTATCAGATAAAGAAGTGCAATGAAATCAAGTTTCGAGTGAAAGCAATGAGATGTCCTAGCCAGGAGTGCTTCAGGTAACTCTTGTTGATCCTCTTTTCCTTCTGATACCTCTGAAAGTTGGGCTTGAGGCTTCAGCCCTTCTCCATGATGAGTGCTGTGACATAAGAAGGAAGCCAGGAAGATTTCGTATTATATTTACATTCTGACCCCACTTACAACTACAACACAGGATAACTGATACTGTTCAGACTAGACTGATGACAAGTTTTGGAGCTTGGAAGATCTGCTGTTATGGCACATTTTGTAAATTACTTTGTGCATTGTTTGTTACCTATTCAACATTTAAAAAGTTTTGACAGGTTTCTGATGATGAGCTATGAAGCACACATTTACTAAGCCTAAGACTCAGTGAGCTGTCTGCATATTGATCCTGAGCATCAAGGAGATACCTCTGAATTTAGTTCAGCTTGAGGTTTTCTTATGATCTCTCCAGCATGGACAAAACAAAGACAAGTATGTTCTATGATTTCCTCCTAGGATTCTTTGAAATACCTCACATTGCAACCTTAGGTTTTTGAATTACTTTGGAGACTATTGATACTGTGTTAGATTTGCGCTGGAGCTACTACTAGGAATGTGGTACTTGGAAATAAACTGTTAAATAAAATGTGCTCCTTAGAAATTATTATTTTCAAATCAGTAACGTTCCGCTTTCTAAACAACCCAATCAAAATGATTGAAAATTTATGGTAGGTGAATATATTGCAATCATTCTTTTGGACTCAGCAAAATGCATTTGCTTATAAAAATGTTAGTACTTTGTTCTATCAGTTTTAAGATGTGTATGTTTCATGGAGAGGCTGATTTGTTTTGACATTTCATTACTAACTCTGCAGCGCACAGGTGCTTTAGCCTCATGTTGCATCCTCATGCCAAGACTTCAGGCTTTTCTGCACTGAAGCTTCTGTTCCTCAAGCATGGAAGGTCATAACCTTTGGTTTCTGGATAGGTGCTTTAAAAATGCTTTGAGGTAGCATGAGCTCAGACTTGCTGGTGTCTCGCAGCTGGAATTTTAAGAAGGTCTGAGAGATTTCATTTTGGTGCAAAGAACTTAGCAAAAGGGAAACTGTAAAATGTTTCAGTGCAAGTTATCTGAAGGTGTACTTCCATCTTGTAACGCTGCTGATGATAGTGTCAGGTTTTGAATCCTGCTTCTGCTCCTCCTATCAGACTTCACAGCCCCTTCAATGTTCCTGCTCTTAATGGGGTCACACTTTACACTGGGTCAGTAAAAATGTATTTAAAAGAAAACCCAAAACATTTATTGTGAAACCTTTTTATTTCCCTTTTTCTCTTTTCTAAATCCCCTAGAAATAGTGTAACATGGAATTATATCCCAAGATACATAGGGAAAGGTCATGATACTCAAATTACAGGCAGGTCTTTGAGATTTGTCTGAAATGGAATCCTTTGAATACAGTCACCTCATTGTCACTCAGAAGTGGCTGATTGTGTTGCCTACATTACAGTCAAATCAAACTGTACCAAGGAATGACACCTTGGTACCTGTGCTATTAAATTTTTACATTAGTTGGTGGTACAGTTTTTGTCCAGATTGACCAGTGGTCTACCAAATAATTCACAGTCCTGAATTTGGAGTAGGCATAAATCAAGAATACTTCTGAATATGGAACCTGCATGTGACTGTGTTTTGTGCAGTAAGAAAATTTAATAGTACAGAGATAGCATATTCCATGCCAAGTGATTCCAATGCCAGAGAAGGTTTGTGGACAAGTTTAATTGACTGCTGCACAAAAAGGTATCATGTCAGGTCTCTTTATAGAGCCACTAATAAGCTACATACACTAACTTCATCAGTATGTGTTAGGAAGTATGAATGTGAATATGAGAAATATGATTGAACGTGTCAAAGGTTCTGTACCGAAACTGGCATGTTTCTTCCTGAGATCTGAAAAGATATTTTATCACTGAGTTGTGTAATGATTTGTTAAGTCAAGCACAGGAGATGATATTTCCTCTGCCAAAAGGACATTAACATTTCTAAAATGGAGAGGGCATTCAAGTAACCGAAGAGAAGGAAAACCAAAAGTGCTTTCTGGTTAAGGTCTGGATTAATCACATTTGTAAAGTGAGGACTGGGCCATATGATAGCGAATCCAGCAGACCCCCACTTACAATCCTGTAAATAAATAAATGTATTTTGTTTTAGTTTAACTTGGCCTGAATTAGAGATGAAACTATAATAGGCTTAACTCCTGACAAAGCAATAATTTTAACTGAGTTTCTGGACAATTCATGCAGAGGTGGATACTGAAGTACGATGGTCCAGGATTTCCAGATGGAAACAAGTATAACTGTATATATCTGCACAGACTATTTGAGAAACAATATTGAAGTGACCTGAGGAGCCTTGACCTAAGGTAATATGTTCAAAATTCATTTACCAAGGTAAACAGGTATTTCTAAGCTCAGCTTCTGTTCTTACAGTGCATAGCAGCAATGAAAAGAGTTACATTGGGGAGTTTCCTGAGTGTATGCTTGGCAACCAGTTTGGGCAGATAACTGCAATTACAAACTTTTCCCACTTCATAATCTATGAAACAAGGACTGAACTGAAAGTAAATGCCAACAGTATATAACATTTTGGGGGATCTAGGCTTGATGGAGATGTGGAGCTACTGTTAAGTATGAAAGCCCTTTTTACCATGAGGCACCACCAAGGGCTGCTTCATCTCTCATAGCTGTTGTCAAAGAGAAACAGATGTGGCTTAAAGCAAATGCTAGACCTGTTTATCCTGAGTTGTCCTTCCTATGGCCCACAACCCAGATTGATTGCATGTCATCAGGAGACTCCCAGAGAGCTTGAATAGGAAATGTCTCTGCTAATCAGAACCAAGATGCAAATTCAGAACATGCATTTTTTGGTGTAGAACATTCCTGTGGGACTGAAGGTATTGAGAGCAGGTATTTATTTCTAAGCTACCACTCTGTTGTACCATTGACAGGACCGAAGTTTTCGCAAACCAGTAAAATCCTTTGCCTTAGCATGTTTGGCATATATTCAATATTAGAAAAATGATTAGAGGCATATCAGAAGCCTAAAGAGAAAGGCAGAGCTCTAAGGTCAAAACATCTTCTCCTTTTGGTTTTGTTTTTAATATTGTGTTCAGGGTTGTCTTTGCCCTTAGTAACAGAGCACAGACTTTTCTGAATTATTTTAAAACTCTCCCATAGATGAGCTCACCTTTTCCCCTCCTCTTCCCAATTCCTTTCCTCATCAACTATCATCTGCCTCGTCTGTAGGAAGAGCAAAGTGGATGACTTTTTTAGGGTTCCAGTGATATGGTTCTAAAGAGTATCTTTTAAGATGATGCAAACGTATAAGATGCCTAATTACAATGCAAGTTAAACCCGTACACTTTTAACTATGACAGTTTTGTCACCACATCTCATATCTCAATTCCACAGCTTAACGTTAGAGTGTTTTTCTTCTTTTTTTCAACTCCTATGTTTATGAGAACTACATGAGCAAAATTTGAAATATATAGTACTTTTCTGAATGAAAATAGTTATACAGGTAAGATACAGAGCAGCAAACAAACCATCTTCCTTCCTGAGCCTCTTTGTATTACTGTTAACAATAGTAGCAATCATTAGAGAGTTTGTCTTACTCTAACATCTTGATTGGACACAAAACAGGAAAGATGCAGTTAGTTGTTGAGCAAACATTGGAAAGCCAAACTCCTGCCCCTCTTCTCTCAAAAAAACATATCCCCCTGTATCCCAATTCATCCTTTTACTTTTGAGGATATATTATATAAAATATTTCAGAACTTCTTGTCATGAGATACCTGTGAAATAAACACTATAGTATCTTTAGGATATGAACTTCCTTGTCAGGTAAAACAGTCACTCGTTTACTCCAATATTCCATTTCTGACTGACAATGAATTCAGCAGTTTCAGGACATCTCCAGTGTAGAGCAAGACGACTGTGGAGCAATAGAATTGTGTGCAATACGGTTCTCATTGTCCTCAGTAATTTAACAATTGTCTTATAGACTATGCATAAATATTTCTATATCTTCTCCATACCCTTAAACCATTTGATCTCTGCTTGAATACATCACTGAATCTGTCCCCTCCCTTTTTTTAAAAAAATTCTTGCATTGATTACAGGCATTTATGTATGTAACACTTGTGACATCAAGTTTTTAATTCCAACCCCGCCTCCCCTTATTTTTTATTTTTTTCTTTTTTCCTCCAGAATATCACATAGTTTACTGGATTTTTCTCTGCACGCTTTGAAGATAATTGTTTGCATTTGCAATGTGTGTGGGCATAACATCTGCCTCAGAGTGAGTTGCTGTGTTCACTACTCAATGAAGCAATGAAGCATTTGAAACGCAGGAACATCCCTCAGATGTCATTGCTGGTTAATGATTCATCATGCTCTGAATGTCGCATCTCTTGCATCCCATGTCTATTCATCTTAAAATGACACATCTTACATGATCAGTATTCTCAGAAAAAGAAAGAAAATAAAAATCACCTGAGCAGATTCTTTCAAGAAAATGTGCATTCAGAAATTAAGAAAAACAAATGTTGTTCTGCCTTTATTCCAATTCAGCTTAGAGCTAGTCAGGGTTAATCAACCTTTACACACAGAACTCACAATGATCAGAGGTCCTGCTGCGCTCTTCTGACTCTATCCGTTTTTATCCATCCTGGAGTCTAGATGAGTCACAAGCATTAGGTTAGTAGGCAGAACAACTGAACAGATGTGAATAAAAATTCACAATAAATTCACTGTGCAGGAGGAACAAATCTAAAATGGTGCACTAGTGGATTTACACCCAATTAATAAGGAATTTTCAAACTGGTCAGAGTGAGTTCCACTTTTGGAATGGACCAATAGGTTTTTAAAAGGTCGTGGTGGAACATATTAAGGAAAAGATATTTTGATCCAAATTTTAAACAGCAAAACCTTTGGATATGTTTTGGAATTTACTCAGCACCCAGCTAAAAGATTCCCACTCCTAAATGATTTTTGGAGGTTCTCCTGAACTCACTTAGATTTCATCCTTTTAGCAACTGTTAGAGAATATTGCAATAAAAGCATAGGACTGCAGGAAAGGAGATCGGGAAATTCCTAAAATGTATAGCTCCTTTAAATCTATAAGTGGGAGGTAACATGGCTTACTTGGTTACAAAATAGTAGATTGATTTCTTCATAAAACCAGCTTCCAGAGTGGCTTTTCTTTTTCTTAAGAGACTTTTTTTGACGATACTGGCTTCAGATGAAACAAAAGGAAAATCATTTATGTCTAATGCATTACAGAGCTGGTCAAAATCTTGTGGAAATTGGTCATTCAGTAAAATTCCAATGTCTTCAAAGATTGTGTCTTGTATGAAGAAAGAAAATATTTCTGATCACAGGAAAAATGAATGCTGAATTCTTACAGTTTTGGAGTACAGCAATAAGATATACCGAAGGATATAATTTAGAATTATTGAAGTATTTGTTGAGAATGTGAAACTGCTTTATTGGACTACTAACCGGATATATACTATTGGACTACTAAATGGATATAAAGCAGACACTAAACAACACCATTAAGAGCTTTATCTTAGTTAACCTTATTCATGAAGAATGAGAGAGTAGCCAATACCAGATACATGAAGATTCTACCTTAATTTCCTATCTCCAATTTCTATTTCCTCCTTTTCAAAAGTTCTTTGATGGCAATATCATTCCAGGGGCTTCTATCTGGTGAGGTGTATACATCATTGTTAGTGCATGCTCCTTCTCTCAGATGTCTATAATTATTAGAAAAAAAAAAATAGGAATCTGTATTTTTGCATGGTTCATTTGCAATATATTCATTATTCTCTGTCCATTGCTTTAGCCAGCTTTCTGGCAAAAAGCACTGTATATCTTTGAACTCACCACGTGTTTACTGAAGTCGTAGGGAAGTATATTTTTCATTTTTATTGTTAAGTCAGAATGACTTACCATTAAAAAATGGCAAAACTGCATTAGGAGAGGTTTTGAATATTACACTACTTTCTTTCATTCACAACCTGTTAATTATGAGTGAACAGAATCAGTCAGTGAATTTTTCTTTAAGTCTTGGCCTCAGGTTTGCAGAAAGCTTCCCAAATAATCCAGGACAAAAATATGCAAACACGTGCCACTTTCCACTTTGGAGTTAAAAGGATTGTAAGAAACAAACCTTCAGAGTGATACTATTAAAACAGAATGGGATAGAAAGTATTGTAATAAAATTGCCAGAGGGAGTAAGTTCTCAGGGCAAATCATGCACCATTCAAATACTAAATCTTGTTTTGCATTCCAGCAAGCACGAAAAAAAGAAAGATGTAACAAAGGAAACAGACATCATCTTAGATTAGTCCAACATAAATGAAGGAAAGAAAGAAAGCTGAAAATTGTAGAAGAGTTGATTTCACTACATGTTTATGTTAATGGGGTATTTGACTTTTGAATGCTTCATAAACCTTGTTATGTTCAGTGCTATTTGAGGTAGTAAAACAGCTGGAACTCTGCCAGAAGCTTTAATTGGAATCAGCTTAGCAGGAGCTGACAAGGTTTCCTAGTGTTTAGTTTCAAACTTATTATAAAAATGCAAAATTATGTCCTATTTATTTTCTATTCCTCTTTGGTGCACGCCCATAAAGGTGAGACATAGCTGTGCTAAGAAATGGAATCATTTTTTTTTCCTGCAAGCCCTAGGCCAGTGTTTTGAAGGGAGCAATATGAGTATTGTCTCCTATGATTATATGTTTCTTCACATCGGAGGCTGCAAAGGCTCACTGCAGAATTCTTTCCTTTCATGCATATTGGTTATTGATTAGGTGAGAGCATCATTTGGCCACAGTAACAACTCCATTAGCAATATGTAACTAGGTAATGGGATGAGAGCACATGACCAAAAAACATCAGCAGAATAATTTTATTGCATTCCTTAACTAATAATAAAATAGAGGACTACAGACCAGGATATTTGGTAATACAGAAGGTAGGGATTACCCTTTTACAGTACCAGTTCTGCAGGTTCATCCATACTAAGATATCTGAAAGGCAAAATTTTATTACAGAAAGCAACCTTGCAGGATCTGAGCTTTTGTAAGTGATTAAAGGCTTTCATCCAGGACTATTAAAAAAAGATTGTTCATTCATTCATTATCTATAACTACAAATTAATAGATTAAAAATCTCTCTCTCCCTTCAGATTGTATGCATGATCTCTTGAAATTCTGTGCTTGATAAATGTAGGTCATACAGATATGTAACAAATATAGATAAATGACTTCCACATAGGCTGTTAACACAGGAATGAATCCCAAGATAATGTCACGTTGTCAAAAGCAGTCAAGAAAGCAGTGTCTAACGAACATATCTTTCATAGGTTTAATAGAAAATCTTCACTTTGGAAAACTTTTCCTGGAAAATACCACCCCATTTCATAAAACTATTTTTGGCAGGTAGGCTATTTACTGTCACTGAAAAACTACACCACCACAAACCATTGCCACTGCATGAAATGCAGCTTCTCTCCACTTCATAATTTAAGCAGATAAAGTGGAAGTTAGAATAGGAAATTGCAAGAGTCTTCTGTCTTCTTTGGTTGCTGTTCATAATTAATTTGAAGCATCACGGCCTGTCAAAATAAAGACACTAAGAAACAGCAGTTTCTCTAGAGGCAGCAAATCATTCTGGTGGCTTTGTCACAGCCAGCCCCAGGCTCAGGCTTTGTGGAAACCTGAATCTGCAGGTGATTCTGCACTCCTAGCTCCAGGAAAGCTTTTGAATTGTGCAGCCTGGAGGGTGCGGGAGGAGTTGGCTCATCTGACAGTTCATCATCATTAGCTCACTGCTTCAGCCCAGCAAACACGATTTTGTCATTACTAGCAAAAGGCCACAGGCTTTTTGTTGTCCTAATAGGTCAGGGTTGCAGGAAGAACTTACCTAGGCTTTCTTTGGCCTAGGATGATTTTTATCTGGTTTTAGCTGCCATAGTATTTGTCCAACAGTCAGATGACTACTATCTATAGTTACCTTAGTTAAGTTTTCTGCAGATGTGCAGTGCAATGCTTACTGCTAATTAACAAGTAATAATAATAAGCAGTGGGTCTATGTAGGGTGAACCGTCTGTAACCCTTGGAATAAAAATATATTGTATTGGAGGATATCAGAGGCTTCACACTGTAAAATCTCTGTGCCTTACTAAAGGCATGTAATCTTGAAAGTAAGAAGAATCAGTTATAGAATTTAAAAAGTGAATAGAAAAAAAATATAGTGTGGAATTGAGAGCCAGTAAAGAAGGAGCAGATGTAAGTAGATGTAAGATTGAGAGGAAAGGTACCCACAGCATCATCTTCATAATACTCCTGGCAAAGAGCAATGCTGAGGACTCATTTTACCTCCCTCCCCTATTCTTTAGGAAGATTGGCACCTTAGGACCCGAAGGAGCACTGGAAGATGTACATAGCACCATTGAGAAAAGGGACGTTTGTGTGTAACAACTGCGGTACTAATGAGGTTTTCCTGTAATAATTAGGTAATTTTGACTATGAGTGTTAGTTTGATTGCATCTGGAATGATAGCTGCTCCCTTTTTTTATTAGATTTTGAGACTTAAATTAGATTAACAGTATGTTTTTGGCTCCTTCTGTAAGATATGATCCCTTTTGCCCAGAACAATATTTTGAGTGTAGTAGTTTATATTAGCCATGTGCACATTGGTTTCTCTGCAAAAGAGTATACAAGGCTGTGGGAGAAGGGCAATAAAATCTGTATTTGAAAAATGGTAAGATCACTTTGTTATCTATCATCATTCATTTAATGTTAGAGACCATTCTTGCCTAACTCAGCTGCTGCTCACTCCAATCCAGTACTTGCTGAGATTACTAATTCTGTGTATTTAGTTGTATTTCAGAAACAACACCCCGTAGGAAAGTGATAAAATCTACCAAATTAAATTCCCTCCCACCTTAATAAATTACTGTGGGAATTAGTTGTATTGTAAATGAACTTCAGTCTACATCTAGCAATATCAGCATGTCAGCAAGAGTGTTATTTGGCAACCTGTAGATAATGAGATACTGAAGCAAGCAACAGAAACAGATAAAATGATTCTATCTCTTCCACTGGTAAAATTAAATGGGGAGAAAATTTGCCCTACTATTTTATCATTTCCTAAAATTCTATTCACAGTTTTCTGTGTTATTATTGTATTTCCATGAAAAGATAAATAAAAAAGATAAAGTTTTCTTCTTGTGTCATCAGCTCTTCAGACTCTTGTGTTTAAAAAAAAATGTTTTATCTTGTTTAGTACAAAGACTTTTTGCCTTCCATTGCAGAAAGGCAGCAGAGAGAGTACCTGGCATCCTAGTCTATGTGCCAGGGTGCTGTTCAGAGCACATGAAAGCATAGCAGTGGCAGTGAAATTTCCCTTCGTTAGAGGCCAGGAATGGTAACCACAAATGTAGGGAAACGGGTTTGTTTGGAGGCCTAAAGGTTCTCTTTACAAGGAAACAGAGAGCCAAGCAGTGTTGTCTGATTGATCAGCTGACAAGAGATTAGCAGAAGCTAAACACCTAGTGACTGCCAGGGGACAGCCAGCAATGTCATACTGCAGGAACTGAATAAATGGACCAGTCAAAAAGGGGTAAAAGAATGAGCTTTGTGAATAGTCAGAGAGATAAATCTAAAAACCTGTAAGAATACTGCAAAACTAGATTAAATATAATTTTGAGCTCAGCGTATCTGAAACTCAGTTTTGTTTATTCTTTTGAAAGAAGGCACAATGGATGTGCCTTCCTAAATATCTCCTCTCCCTTGCTGTTTTCCCAGAGAGAGGTGCACTAAAGTGAAGTGTATTTAAGTGATACTAGACCATCACTGGAGACTATAGTGCCCATCTATGCAGCCACTTCCCAGAGAAGAAGAAAGTTCATGAACAAGGGGAAAATGCTTTAATGATATGAGGATGTTAGAACCACAAGTGACTAGCTTGTTGCATTAAAATAATTTTAAATGACATGTATATTAATGTGCTTTTTACAGTAGTGCATGCACTTCCTGAGAATATTCATTTATTTCCCTATATGGACAGCTGGCTACATGATGCACATCATAATTTAATGTATCCATACCATTCAATGCAGATGAATCAACTTGTCCATCTAATGATCAAGATTAATGTGTGCATGTGCTCTTTGCTGATCTGTGGAAGATCCTGTGAAGGCTAGAAGCAGCAGCACTCAGAAGCTCTGTTTGGGAAGCAAAATACTGGGACCTGACTAAAATGATAAGTACCACACAGCTTTTTCTTTTAAAAAGGCTGCATAATATATAGTATAAGGAAACCTGATAAATATAGTATGCAAATTCTATATGATTTTTTAAGAACTTACAACTCTGCATGTGTTCCGTCAGCAGGGGACAGAGAGACAAGGATAAAATACTGCTTGATTCTGACTGCTAAGATCAGATTTTCCTGAAGACAAATGCAGATGTTTTTTACAGGTTTTATTGTTTGTCATCAGCTCTCAAATGCTTATGTATGCAGGTTACAGCTTTTTTTTTCAGTCACTTTAACATCTACACCACTAAAAGCAATGTTGAGATACTCTCCCAGTATGAACTCCACTATTTTGGATTACACATGACCATGACACCATAATTTTGACATGCTTTTGAATCCAGCCAAAGCCCTTTTTTTTTTTCCAGACTCCTAAAACACTGGAAAGAAGTTATTTGTTATCCAATAACTAAGTTGTAGCACATCCAGCACTTGTGTTATCCCTACAGTGTCTTGTACAAGGAAGCCCTTGACTGCACATTGGCTTTGTGAGAACAGGGGACCCATCTTCACACTGCTCTGTCAACCACTTTGTATGAGTGTGGCTGTGCAGGAGATAAAAACAATCTTTGCTGCTTAAAATGGTCTCATCATGTCTAACCTGCCCATTTTTCATCTAACTCTGTGGGTTTTGTAACATTTCCAATGGCTGTAAATAAAAACATAGGTATGTTTTATAAATATTAGAGCTGGACAAACCATTCATGTAGCTGATGCATGCACATTCGGTCTAGCTAGCACGTCTTGTTAGGTGTTACCCTGTGAATTGCATTTTGATTTCTGAGAAAAGTCATGCACAATTCTCTTTTGGAACGGTTCTCCTTAGCACACTCAGCTTCCATGAGGTAGCAGTTAGCACAGTAGCACTTATTTCTAATCTAAATGCTAAAGCATGTTAAAATGTTATGACTCTATGAATAATTACCTGTATGAAAAGGTAAGTAGTTGGATGGTTGACCATGTGTGTGACAGATATGATTGCTAACAGCACGTGTGTGTGTGTTTTTTTTCTTTGAGGCTATCAGGGTTTGTTATTTTACACTAAAAAACAAACAAACAAACAAACTAAAAAACAGAAATATGGAAGCTATAGTTTACCTCAGGGATTCTCTTGGTGAACAAGCATGTTTAAAACAAATGAAATTGTAAGTTTAAGTGAGCTTCAACACAAATTGAATTTATTTCCTCAGAAAAAAAAAAAGGCAATTTACATGCTGCTAGAGTTTATGACATGTAAGTCTCAGGAAGGGGACTCAATACATCATTTCAAGTATCACTCAGTACTGTATATCATTATAAACTGGATAATCTAGGTGGTTGTTCCTCAGTTCTGACAGGAAGATGCAGGTATCGGCTGCAAACTGTGAATGTTCCTGTTTTGTTTTCAAACATGCTGTATGGAGCAAACAGCAAGAGCCAAGCTTCTTGCATGTGGGACTGAAAGGCGGTCTTTGACCCTACCCTCTGATAACTTGAGAAATGTAGCTATCTGAGTGAACACTTTATTACAGGTATTTATGGCTGGTTAAATGCAGTTTACTGAGGTCAAGCCCACAAAAGAAGCTTCTATTTGGGTGTTTTACTGATAAAATTTGTCACAACCTTTCTGTTTCGCAGCATGCACATATATAAAATTGAATAGATTTTGAAGAATTAACTTAAACTGTATGAGCAAACATCTTTTCATCCCATATCTTCTGTAGAATTTTTTTTTTTTTTTAAGCAGAGAATAATATTGTCTCTCAGAAGAGCTAGGAAAGTATACAGGATAAAAAAACTTTGCGTTAAAATGAGCAAATTTGAACTGTAAGTACCGGTGTTTTTTAAGCAGGTAGAAAGAAGGTCCTGATAAAGCCATAGGGAAACAAGTTGAAGACATAGCTTCCTGGGCAAAGAAATATTATTGCTTTTTTCTTGTCTGGACATACAGAATGATGAAACCAGAACACAAGGTTGAATGTGTATATCAGTAAGGATTGCCTGTATTATAAGGGAGCAAAGAAGGGATTCAAAAGCCAATCTTTCTTTCTCTTGCTTATCACAGGGGTTATAGAGAAGCTCTATTTTTCTCTCTTGTTTAATTCCACAAGGATTTGATGTCTGTTTGCATCCTGGAGGGCAAAGGTGGAAATCCACGGCATTTGCTCCTGTGTAGTCTTACAGAGATCCTAGACATTGCTTTGTTCATTCCAGTGAGACCAATGTCTCTGAACAGAGTTCCTTAAGAAGAAGATGGCATAAGACTGCTATTTTTTTTTGTAATTTCTTTAGTTTGAGCCATTGAAAATTGAACCATTTAAAAATATTGCTTATTTGCAAGTAGCTTAAGTAGATAATCTCCCTACAGTTGCCTGATATTAGTATTTTCAAACATGTATGGTGCATTTTTCTTTGGACTGCTTGGAAAATCACAGCCTGGTATGTTAACAGCAATCATGAAATATTAAGTATACAGGTACACTAGGAGTTTTGCATAATTATATATAGGATTTATAGGCATTTAGCTTAAGTCTAGGAATTCTGAAGCTTATCTTGGTTTAAGTGCTTCACAAGCTTTACAAGACATAAATTTCATTCTGAAAGTCACATATTTTTTAACAATCCTCCCCCTACTCAGGAAACATCATTAGCACAGATCAAAACCTTTTTCATAAAACTCTCTTTCATGTATCTTCCTTAACCTTTAGAAAATCTTTTGCTGAAACAACCTTGTTTCTTCACAAAATAATTGTTAGAGCCTTCTGCTGGGGCAGAATTATCTATCTTTTTCCCCCAAATCTCATTATTTTAACAGATAGAGTGGTATTTAATTGTCTCCACAGTGAGCACACTTGCTAATCAAACACATTTTAAAGCACTTGGCTGATTCTTTGATAAAGGCTGAAAGAATCAGCAAATCTCTATGAGAAGTCAACACGCACAGCCAGAATGCATACCTTTTAGTTTGTTATCCAGTGTTTTCCTTGTCCTTCCTCTACACTGATTTTACAACAGATGTTTTTGTGGTTATTTCATTTGAATTTTTAAGACGAACACAGAACCTGAATATTTTCCTGTTGAAATAAAATAAATTGATTAGTTGAACCTGAGACATTTTCAACATTTAGATTGGGTGATCTCTCCACAAATCAGAGTCTGGATTTTTCTGAGCCCTCATGGTCTATTCTGGTGGATGCCAAAGTCCAAATCCACAGCTGTGGGAGTTAGCTGAGTCCCTGGGACTTGCCATGGTGGTGGGGTCCATCTGGGCATTTGGCATCTCCCATGGTCTGTGGCAGTTCTGCTCTTCTGTGACTTCCAGCCACATAACTTATGAAAAACTCAGTTGATCCTGGGGTATCATACTATTGGCTCGGGCCTAGATTAAGGACTTCCAGGCTCCTTTATCAAACAAAGCCAGAATCCTGTAATTGTCTTATTAGCCTGGGTGTTCAAAGTGTTGGGAAGTGCTCTGGTCTGCTTCAGAGCAGTAGGTACGTGACTCTCACAAGGGCTGTGTGAAACTAATGCTCTGTGTGAATATGTGAAAGTCAAGTATCCAGGCTCAAGTTCCTCTCTTATAAACCAGAAATCTTAGTAATAAGTTACTTGCTTCTGTCGGTACTTTGTGATCCTTGGATGAAAGGCCCTGCATATTATTATATTATCTTTGTTCCATGCGGTATGCCAAGACCTGGGCTTTGCCCTGCAGTATGCTTTCTTAAATACTCTCAATTGCACAGTAGCTGGCATTGCTGAATCTAGCTTTAAAACCAACGGCTCTGCACATTCATTAAAAAAAAAAAAAAGGCAGGAAAAGGACTTTGTTACAGAAATGACAGATGCTTTTGGAAACAGTCTTAATTAAATTTTAGCCTTTGAATTTTATGACTGAGGTACTTTACCTAAAAACAAACCCTGAGGAGATTATGGACTATTATGCTTCTTTTTTTTTCATTCTGCCGTACAGGTTTGAGGAAAGCTTAAATTTTGCCTATTCCTTGCAGAACAGAAAACAGTCTGCAAAAGGCTGGCAGAATCACTACTTACTACTTAGAAATCTTACCTTCAAACTCTTTGTGCAGCCTGTGTTCCCCCTGGTTCAGCTTCACAATCCTGCTTTACAGGGCTTGTCTTATACTTTTACTCTATAATACTTCTAAAATGATGGAGATAACTGATTCAGACCTATGATCATAGCCATCAAGGGTTTCACAGCTGTCACTGTATCTTATCCTCACAATATCCTTGTAAGACAGACACTATGGCTGGGAAAGAACATTTACACTTACACTGAGGATAACAGAGCCCTGGCACAGGCTGCCCAGAGAGATTGTGGAGTCTCCTTCTCTGGAGATCTTCCAAACCCGCCTGGATGCCACCCTGTGCCACGTGCTCTGGGTGACCCTGTGTGTGCAGAGGGACCTCTAGATGATCTCTAGAGGTCCCTTCCAACCTTAGGCATTCTGTGATTCTATGGTTAGACAAGGAATATGGTACAAGATTTCTAAGCTAAGGCTGACTTTATTTTGTGCCCATGTGAAACACCATTTAGAGCTATTTGATGGATTCTAGTGCAAAATACCTTAATTATCTGAACCCAAAAGTTATCCTGCTTCCTGTGCTACCTGGTCCAGCCAGAGTCTGGGCTTCTTTCATGCTTTTGTTCC
>JAUBNY010000183.1:798052-808228 GCA_032275445.1 Crypturellus soui
CAGAAGCAATGCTGACTTTTATGCATGTTTGTTGTGCAAAATTTGGTTGGATACCACCCTGTCACATCCTCTTTCTTGAACCAAATGGTATGCTTTAATTGTGATAGATGTCATTGAAAATTACCAGAATGCAACTACCTTAGGCCACAACCCCATTTGCAATGGAGAATTCAGAAAGATTCTCAACTTATTCTTGGACAGATCCGGGATAATTTTGTTCTAGCAACCCTCAGGCTCCTGAAGGCACTAACAAGCATTAGTGGTCTTGACCACTTTACCTCACTGCAGCCCACCAGTGGTCCCAGGAGCCACATTTCAGGAGCTCCAGGTCATACAGGCTAAGGTCTGAGCTATGTGAAAGGTAGGCTGGTGCTCAGACACACTTGGGCCCCATCTCCTGACTGGACTTTGGACCAGCTTAGATGGCCCCTGGACCTTGTTCACTAATTTTCATGCCTGGAGCTATTGATGGGACCAGTTACCAGCACCCAGCTCTGCTTGTTGAGTTCAGAGTCCATGGGACTGTGAGGGCACTGGCAGCACTGGGGTCACCTCCCCTGAGGAAGCAGCTGTGCTCCCGCTTGCTTTAGCTTTACTGTGTCATCTATTACTATCTATGAGAAATCTTATATTTTGTAGTTACTGATGTGATTGTAGATTACTTTTTTCATTGCTCGTGTGGCTCTTTGAACTCTATAATTCATTCAGATGGGTCTTATCCACACAAAAAAAATGGACACTAGTGAAACAGCTAGTTTCATACTTATGAACAGCATTTAGCTAGAAGGTTCTCCTGTTCAGTTTCACAGAATCACAATTTGTAGTCATGTCTTAAACTTTTGATTCTGGAATTTTGAAAAAAATCCTTGCCAAATTCTCTTTAGAAATGTCACCCTAGGACCTCCTGATTTTGAATTTAAGTAAGTCCCATCTGCTTCAAAGGGCCATTTTCCTTCAAATTACAGTAGTTTATCATTGCCAGACATAACAAGGGACATGTCATTTGATATGAAACTTATTCGAAGAGTTTTTATGTATTTAGGAGAATAATGGGAATTGTGGTCATATGTACTATAAGTAATTGCAGGTAATATTTTCAAGAAGATTTTTTTTCCTAGGTGAATCTTCCCTATTTTCCTTCAGAGAAAGTGAGAAACTCCTTAGAGATTATTTTTATCAGGTTCACGATAAGATGACTGAAAATCTCTTTATAATAACTGACCCTCATCTATGTTTTGTGCCCTCAAAATATACCCTTAATTTTGTTAAATTTCTACGTTTAGCTATTTTGTAAAAACTTGATCAAGTCACGGTATACATGTTGAAACATGAATTTCTCCATGCTAACAAAAGCCACACACGTGCAACACCAAAATAACTTATACTGCATTCACATATATAAAGTGTCTTAGAAAGTTTTCATTAGACACAAAAATTGATTGATTTTAAGGAACATCCTTTAGATAGATAGATAGATAGATAGATAGATATGAGAATTTTTTTTCTTTGATAATTTTAGTTAGCCGTGCTATAATTGGCATATATCCTATCATCACAGCTGAAAATGGAGACTGGAAAATTAGTGCCAAGGTTGGGTAGTCTGAAGTGAAAGCAATTGATGATGATAGACTAATGATAGCTATACTGTGTGTCAGGCACTGTGTATGCATGTGACTGATCTAAAGCTGCAAGCCTGCTTGAAAGCAAAGACATCATTTGCAGAATGACAGGTGATGACTGCCAACTAGAGTGGATAACTCCTTGAAAATGCAAATAAAAATTCTAAACAAAATCCAATACCTCCTCAAGAATGTGAATTAATTTCTAAAGACAAATATGCCTGTCAAATGATCAGCTTCTTCCCATTCCCCCATTTTAAACTTTGATTTCCACCTCAGAAGACACATTTAAAACTTATTCCTGTGATGCTATTTTTACAAGTTCCTTTATAGACTAGAACTGCAGTTTTAATAGACTCTAAAAATGAAACCTGTTATTTTTGGTACACAGAACACTGTGTACTAAATGCAACGCAATACAAGTTGTACAAGGTACACAAGATATGTCTGCATTTAAGATTAGAAGCTTGTATTCCATTTTTTTTTCCTGCAAAAACTGGGATAAAATTCTTCTTCTAAAAGTTAAAGTTAACATATTTTACCATAACAGTTTATTACACTGAAGATATATTGATTTATAACTCTAATGCATGAAGCGTAGGTTTCATGTAAAATGAAGTCTACAGGATGATACTATGGAGATGATAATAGAAATAATAGAAATCTCTAAATAATACAATTAATCTCTTTAAAAAAAATAGAAAAAGTAACAGAAATTGTTAAAAAATGGTCCACTGTTACAGAAGCACTTCTGCTATTTGGATCTGTTAATTTGGACAAGCTGTCTTCCCAAATGCATAGCTTCAAAAGAAAAAATGGCAATTATAAGTGTCATAATTAAATTATTCTTATTGTATTATTAATGAAAATAATTCAGAATAGAATAATAATGTAATCATAATATGATAAAATAGTTTTACATTAATTTCTTAATTTTTGGATAGTTTACTTGGATTGATGATTAAATGTGCTATTAATATGAAGTATTCTGGAGCAGATATATTGCACTGCTAGAGTTGTTAGTCCAGAGTGCTATGAGCATGGTGATTCTCCTTCCAGGTTGACAGTGGAAGCAACTGAGTTGTTGCTTTTGCAACCTGAAGCTGAGTTAGTAAACCCCTACATATGCAAGCTAGCTTCTCTTCATGCAGAAGAATTATTTTGTGTGTTTCTTCACTTTCCCGGAGGTCAAAAGCTTAAGTTCTGTGGCAGATGCAAAAGTCAAAGGCGTTACCTTCTGTTTGGTACAGCACCCAGAAGTCCTTTACCCAGAGCAGAGCGCTGGGTAAAAAGATGTCCGTGCAGATGAGGTGCATAATCAGGTACCCTCAACACGTATTGTACCCGTCTTTAGGCTAAAGCCATGGACTCTTATGTTTTGTTCAGTCTTCCATTTAACCTATCTTAGAAAACAGCAACAGAAATGCGCTTTCAAGCCTCGTGTTTTTCTCCTGTATTTTGAAGTTGTGCCTACCAGATATTTCTAAGGAAGTAAAGCAGAAAGGAATTATCTTACATCATTTCTGGACTTTCTTAAATGAGCCTTTGTCATTCACAAATTTTAGAGTGAATTAATTAGTTACTGTCCCATTCTTTTCTTAGAAATTAAAACTATAGATTAATGGCCCTACAGAGAGATAAACAAATATCCAAGAGAGAGATTAGATTGCTTCTACCCTCTAGAGACTGTAGTTCAGCTAATAAACAGCTTGGACTACATCATAGAAGTTGCAAAAATTTAACACAGCCCGATGTTATTGATCTTGCTACAGTATTAGCTGGCTGTTTCTAGATGCAAAACTAGATGTTATATCTAAGTTAATGTGGCTGCTGCATTAATTCAATTCTGTCTTGCTTCAGCAAAAAAATGCTTGCACTGAACAAATCCTATTGTTACAGAGTAATTCCTTACATATAAACAGCTTGGCTATTCTTAATGTTCTCTATACTGCTGAGGATCTCAGAAAAGCTGCAGAGATGCATTATCACTATTATTAGTGATCAAGCGTTTCCAATTACTGGGTCACACTTACTTGTCAAACAGGTGTCACATATGAACCAAAGCCAAGAGTTTGCATTTAGCAAGACAGTTTTCTAAGAAAAATGAAGATCGCACTTCCAGGAGATTTTACTTAAAATGCAGACACATCATCAGAGAGAAAGTTTTACAGTACCAGTTTCATCATGTTGTTTTAGCAAACCAGTTAACTGGTGCCACAATATGTTCTGGAAGCTGATAGAAGAGTTACAGTGAGTTCAAATGTTTAATCCAGACATACTAAACATTTTGCTCTCCTGAACCCTGTATAGCCATTATCTTAGGTAATCTTTATTCAGATAGAAAAATGCCTAGGGCTGGAGAAAAACTCTGATAGAGAAAAAACGTCAAATTTAGAGAAATGTACAATGAAATAGTTGCAATAAAATAAGAGGATTTTGTTTGGAACAATGCCTGAAGGCTTCTAAGTACTTTTGCATAAAGCCAAGTTGCAATTTTACATTATGCTTTGCATAAAGTCAGATTGTTGTCAGATAGAAATCCAAGCAATAATAAAGATCTAAACTTAGTTGTGTTACCCCCAGAATCTTGTTATGGACAAAAGAGGATGCACCATATATTTGGAGCTAAGAATTCATTTTTAGTTAATATTTTAACAGTCGAACAATTCAAAGTTATACATAAAAGTAATTAATAATCATTAATGACAGCCTAATTAATACAGTCAGTATTGCTATACAAAGAATTCCTATAGTCTCTCTCTCCTCTTTCTCCTCCCCTCTCTGGTCCCTTTTCTCTGATGTGACAATCATCCTACCAATATCCTTTTGTATCCTAAGGACAATAGCTGAATTTTCCTCAGTAGAACTGGAATGGTAGTGATAAACATATAAGCAGTCCTGGGTACCATGAGGTCTCTGTACCACATTTATGGTGGGAGTTTCTTCCTCTATAGTCTTAAGAGAGTTTCCATAGATTCTCTCAACATAGACAGCAGTCAGAGAACCATAGAATCATTATGGTTGGAAAAGACCTGAAAATATACTGAGTCCATATGTGAGCTCTTCAACACCATGCCTGTTAAGTCATGCCCGTAGGTGCCTCATATCCAAGTCTCTTAAACACTGCCCGGGATGGTGACTCTATTGCTTCCTCTTCCAATGCTTAACTATTTCTGTGTAGAAATTTTTCCTGATATCTAACCTGAACCTCTCCTGACACAGCTTGGGGCCATTTCCTCTTGTCATCTTGGTAGATGTTTTGGAGAAGAGATCCACCCTCACCTCCCTACAACCTCCTTTCAGGTAGTTGTACAGAGCGATGAGGTCTCCCTGAGTCTCCTCTTCTCCAGACTAAATAGCCCTGGCTCCCTCAGCTGCTCCTCCTAAGGACTGTGCTCTGCCCTCTTCCCCAGCTTCGTTGCCCTCCTTTGGACACACTCCAGCACCTCCATGTCCTTCTTGTAGTGAGGGGCCCAAACCTAAACACAGTATTCGAGGTGCCGCCTCACCAGCACCGAGTACAGGGGGACCATCACTTCCCTGGTACTGCTGACTGCCCTGTTCCTGATACCAGCCAGGAGACTGTTAACCTTCGTGACCATCTGGGCACAGAGCTGGCTCGTGTTCAGTCAGCTGTCAGCTGAAACATGAAATGGAATGTCCTTCTCATTAGTTCCCAGCTATTTGAGACAGGAAAGTCTATTGTTTGTCACGTCCTGACTAGCAAGGGGCATCAATCTCTTGCATGTATAAAATATAGAGAAGTTAAGCTAAAATACTCAAAGTCACCAGACAATAGTAGCCACTAGCTAAATCCTGTCAGACAAGTCCTGAAGTCTTTCAAAGCCAGATCACTACAAAAGATGGAGCCCTCTACAGGTAGTGGTAACATTTATTGGGCTGCAGTTGTTACCAGAGCAAACAGAATCATACCACTGACTTTCTTCTGATGTGGTCCAAATATTTTTACACCTTCCCATCAGATAGAATGGAAAAGGAAATAAAATTGTATTTGTGTTTCTCAAATTGAAATGATGAAGATAAAGATATTTCAGAGGAAAACAGATCATCTGATTTTGAATTTGGCATAATTAACTTTGTTGAAGATGTGGACATCTTTCAGGGATTTGTAGTGTTAAATTGAAAGCAATTCAAGGAAGCAAAAGGGAAGAAAAAACAAATCCTTTCTTGTGAGACTGAAGACTTGAAATTGCACGAATTGGCTAATGTGCTCAGAGGCAGAATTTGGGGAGTGAAGCTAGTGAAAACAAGCCAACTCCCTAAATTCACAACCTGTTATTTATTTATCTAGAGCTTATTTAGCTCTACATAGAGCTAATTTCCTATTCACCAGATTTTTGGGTGCTCTGTAAACTAAGCCTATGAAAGTTCCTTTTGAGGCCAATCACTCTCTAATGTGGAATCAGAAATCTTCCTTATTAACTGGTGGTGTGTGTTTGATGCCAGCATATGGTTATGTTGTTATCTTCCTGAATTAAACAACTCTAATTTCCACACATGTCCATGTTGCTGTTTTCATTGTACTTGCTCAGTTTACTCTTAAATGCTTCTGTGTTTCCAAATCTTGTTTGAGACCATTTAAAATGGGAAGAGAGTAATAATAATAAATGTTTGAGATGAATAGCTACATCTTTCATAAATCTGTTTTTAATTACAAATGAGCTCAACATAGTAATGCATTTTATTTTAATTAAGATTATGATGACCTTCTCAGAGCTGAAAGCCATTTCTCTTTATTTAATGGCATATATGTGTGTGTTCTGGGATTTCTGTTGCTAAGTGATTTCCAGGAAAGCTAGTGAAGCAAACTAATGAAGTGTCAGATATTTATTTGTAGTTTTTATGGAATGGCATTATTAGACCAAGAAGACACCTGTCTTGCAACATTTTTAGAGTTTGAAGGTTTGAGAGAGTGTATCAACCCCAAAATTGAAAAGAATACCCCATCTTCTTCATTCAGCAAATCTAACTCATCCATTTCATCTTTTAATAATTAATAACAGACTAGTGGTATGTGGATATAATGTAGATTTGTCTCATTAGTTTACAGAGGTGTGGAGTATCTTTTAACTTATCCTACTAGTACTGCTTGTATAGCTATAAAGGAAGTGACAACTCTACATGAAATCTTTCCCATCTTTCCAGAGGTAACTGAAGAAGAAGCTGAATAATGTATTGCAATGTACCTGTTTATAATACAAAAAAGAATTGCAATAATCATGTAAGGATTCTTGCCTGACATTTCATATCTTTTTTATTTTAAAATCTTACTTGATTTGCTTTTTTGCCTTCTCATCCTTTGTATCTTCCCTACTTCTTTCTTTCCTTCCTTATTTCTGTCTCCTTCTTGATTTTTCACCTTAAATGAAGCATCGCTGTTGCTCTTTCCTACAGCTTTGTTTGCAAGAAGAACCTGCAGTGCATCCCAGCTGACATGTATAGTGTATAAATTCAGCTTGTAGATATGGAACTTGTCAACCTTAGACCAAATCTTTAGTCGGTGGAAGTGACATAGCACTGACTTCAATATAACTCTTTCAGAAGAGGTGGATGGAGTTTGAGTCAGCTGCATTCATCTCTACACACAGTTTAAAGAGACTTTTTGTACTGGAATTGATCATAAGGAATCTCTTTTGCTAATGCAGCCCAATGTATTGGGTTCTTAATATGAAAGAGCTTAAGCAATCCTAGAAGATGACTGATGTAGCATTCTTATATTGCAAATTGTTTTGGAGAAGAGATGAAGAACATGTATTTTGGGAACCAGCTAAGAAGCATGTGAAACTTCATAATTGAAGTGGACAGAAGCAGAACCAACTACATTTTTAGCATCAGAAAGATTATTCTGCTGACACTGTTTAGTATTCCTTGCTGGGGAATGGGAACAGGAGGAGAAAAAAGAAATATTCTGCTTGTGCTTGTGCTAGTTGTCTGTGAGATTTAAAGCGGAAGGAGCAAAAGAGAGACAGTGGGTGCTGATCCTGAAATATTTCCAATGAGAAACTGAAACAATTCTGTAAGCATCATGAAAAGATGACATGTTCTTTTGGGATTTCTCTCTAGCTCAAGGTTTTGAGGAATTCATAGATCAAGCAAATCTGCAGTTTATATGAGTTTATGTCTTGAGCTGTAGATACTTACTCCACCTTACACTGTGTGCAGGTTGATTTCTTGTCAACTTTTTAAAGCTTGCCTTTTACTAGCATGGTTAATGGATTCATCCTTTTCACAAGTTCGACTTACATGGCTTAACATGTAGTTCCTTAAAGTAGTTATTTGAAACCATTGCTATCTTAGTTTTAGTATGTGAAAGCAACCTTAACATATACAATCCAACTTCTATCTTATTTCATTGATACAAAACAAAAGTTTCCTGATACTCCCTTTAAAAAAAAAATGAGTTAAATTGTTTTATATTTTTAAGAGGCAGCAGGGAGGAAAGACAGAGATGCTAAAAAAAAGCATTGTATAAGGCTCAAACTTTTAATGTAAATTGATTTAAATATTGACCAATTTAGGGAAAATTATTGTTTAGATAGTTCCTAATTAAAAAAAAACAAAATAAAAAATAAGCGTTTCTTATATAAGCACTTTTCTTTTTCACCATGATTTTTCTCTAAATCTTTTTTGACTTAATAAAATGCCTCCTCCCCATTGATCCTTCTAACCAAAAACATGTTTGTGTAATACATTATTAAAGTGGTGTCAGAATCATGATATAGTACGCTTGGGGCTTTGCAGCAGTTATTTTACCTTATTTTCCTGAATAAATACTCAAGGGACTGTGAGACAGTGTTACATCATTTTACAATGTACTACATAACCTGCTAAGTTGTGTGCCATTAATTTAATAAACTGACTATTGTCCCCTTCTGTATCCTACTTCCGAGACATTTTTTTTTGGTTGGTGGGATTCTTTTCTTTCCAAATACAAGTCATCCTTCTACTTCAGAGATGTCACGTATTTATTTTACCAAATTTACCAGACCGTAGGTCACTCAAATAGTGTTTGTGGGAAAGAACTTGCAATTTCTCTGTGAAAGCATGGGATCAAAGCCAACAGCTCGCAATGTATTCCTATTGCATTGTGCTCAAAGAGCAATGCAGCACCACTCTAATTAGTTAAATGAACTGAGAACTGTATTTTTGTCAGATTTAAAAGCAAAATACTTCTGATGTTTCTGTGTGTGACAGAAACATCTCTTCTAGAGAGGAAAATAATAGGAGAAATAGGTGTGCATTTCATGCAGGGATTAAATTGTAAATAAGGCCGATATCACAACACTAGTCTGCAACTCATTATGAAGGTACTGTATATTGTGTCAAGAGGACGAATACATGAAAAAGCTTGACTTTTTCCCTTATTCTACTTGTTACAGACAGAGCCATCCTAAGGAGGGAAACAAGGGAAACAAGTCCCTTCCCAAGAACAATGGAACAAATTCAGGCCAAAAATCAGTTTCTGCCTACTGTATTGTGCCCGCTAAAGAAAGTGAGAAAGACAGCAAAGTGGAGGCTGCAATATAAATAAATGGAGAGACTCCAAAAAAGAGCAGGGGTAAGATGTATGGGTAGCCTTCACAGGTGAAAAGAGAGATTTTCCCTGGAAGGATAAAGGCAGCTTCTCGAGAAGTGTTGCTGAGAGGCAATACACAGACAAACACTTCCATAACATTGTGGCTTGCTAAACCAAGGAGAAGAATGAACCCACCAGGCAAGAACACATTGCGCAGGTCTATTTCTGAGCCCTTTTTTTTTAATCTGTTTCATCCCAGTGATTCAGACTTTCCAGCTTCAAAGTTGCTGTGCACTAGCTACTGCTCCCTTACAAGAAATCAGGAACCTTCTGGTGTCCTTCCTCAATTTGTGGAAAACCTCAACACTGCAGTTAACTCGGGAGTTCCATGTTAGGAAGATTTTACTGAAATTCATTCCTTATCTGAATGGTTCACTCCAGGTTATTTACCCTGTACAAGCTTAGATGATGGCCTCATCAGTAAAGCTGTTTCTGTATCAATCAAGAGGAGATCCTGGAAAACAGGTGCAAGATTTCTAACACCATATTGTCAACAAGCTGCTTCTCTGACTACTCAGAGATGTTCATGTTGTTTTCATATCCTACACAGGCAGTTTACATCTGTCTGCTGAGACTGCTATCAGTACTGGCAATCAATACAAGCTGTGATTTTTGGATTTGTGACTCTAGCTCTAGTCTCCTGGGAACTGAGCAGAATCAGTCTAATTACTTCATATTTGTATCAGAAGTTGCATGGTTTTTTGCAGCTACACTTTGACCGAGACTGTGTCAGCAACCTCTCCTTCTCCACCCACACTGTAAGTTTAGCAACTGTTCCACATTGCCTCTAGCTAGCTCCATAACTGAGTTACAAATACAGTCTGTAGTATTCGGTATTTTTTAAAGCACTGAAGTTGTCTAACATCTGATTTATTCTGCTAAGATATATTCTGTTGTCTAATTGAAAAAAAAAAGGAAAGTGGACTTTGTTAGTGTAAGAGTAGAGGGTTTATCAACTTC
>JAUBNY010000183.1:830425-847681 GCA_032275445.1 Crypturellus soui
TCATAAACATCAGACTTTAACATCATTATGTTTTCTGCCTCTCAGATGGGATTTGTAGTCTGCTGTCCATTCTATTATTGGTTGCATTTCCTTGTCTGGAAGGAGAAAAAAAATTAAAAAAAAAGGAGAAGGAAAAAAAGGTATAAGCAATGTTTTTATTAAACCTTTCTCTTAGTTTTACACAAGCTTTCTTTTTTTTCCCTTCTCTAGTCTCCATGTATTTTTAATGATTTCTCTGTTGCTTGTAGAAAGTTGAGAGGATGAGAGAAAAGGAAAGAGAGAGCACTCAGATAGAATAATTCAATTTTCTACTTTGTGAGGAGAAAAATCTGTCTCTGGGCTACATCTAAAAAAATAATAAAAAATGATGTTTTCCTTTTGTAGCTTCTAACGCATTTTATTTAAAGAAAAAAAGCTCTTTTTAATCTCTGCTTTTTTTCTGGAAAACAAAGTTGTGCGTCTTGCAAAATCATAGTGCAGGTGATGCACATACTTGAATTTGTACGGAAACAGGAGAATTTTACACTGAACCGACAATAACTCACAGGAAAAAATAGCTCTGACCAGCTGGTCATAGACCAGTAACGGTAAGCTGCAAGTATCCCATAAAGGAGGTGGGGAAGAAGGAAAGTGGGGGAGAGAAAGTACTCCAACGTGTCTTTTTCCTTGAAGATACAATTTGATAGTTTAGTAATCATATTTGCTTCATGCTAGTTATTCTGCTAAATAACTGAGGGCTGTCATTTTTTGCATTTTTTTATATTAGTCAAGATACCAAGACATTATACACCGAGGACACAGGGGTCTGTATCCTCAGGAGTGTTCAGGCATTAGCTTTTCCTAGGGGTTTGGTGCTGAGGAAACTGGGCAAACTGCAACAGTGAAACTGCTCTGCTCCTACACCAAGTTTGGGAAGGAAGGCCTGGCGATTGGCAATGCCTTTTCCAAAACAGACACTGGATGCAAATCGGGATTTTACATTCCGAAGCATACACAATCTTAGGCACTTTATCTTTAATACATTTTCCATGCCTGTACCTCTCATGCTTACAAGGCAAAATATATATTTTTATATATATACATGCATATACAAAAATATATTTGTGTGTATGTGTGTATATAAAGACATATATATATATATATATATATGTATATATATATACGTCACATTTATATGTATGTCTTTACACATACAGAAACATAGGGTAGGGAAGTTTTCCAAGATTCTCTGCTGTGTTGTTCACACATGGGAGGAACAAGAGGATGTAACACAGGATCTTCCCTGTTGCACTTATTCCTTTTTTTTTTCACAGCCTTTGGGTGAATACGCATGGCTGAGTGTAGTCATCTGAAAGAAGAGACCTGGAAACTTAAACCAGTCTCTACATTCATATATCCAGCCTCTATGTTTATGTACGACTTTTGCAACAGGAGGTATAACTTTGCACTAGTGTCCAAATAATCAGGGACAGTTCATAATGTGAAAGACTGCTGATTGAGAGGACAATCAGATGCACATAAAAGACAAGCTTATTAAATTACTATGTGAAAAGTTGTCTAAGCTTAGTGAACTAAAGAAGTTTCAATCTTTGTGCATTTTTTTTTCCTAAGTTCTTCCTGGCAGAGCAATATTTGAAATACATTCCTTCATTTTGGATGGAAACAAAAGGAAAGAAATATTAGTATTCTCTGAAAAATGAAGATTTTATATTTTGTAACTTGCTCTTTGCAGTTCCACCCTATTCTTTTTATTATTATTATTATTATTACTATTATTATCATTACTAGGCACTAGTAGGTGAAATAATGTAGGTAAAACGCAGTGTCTGAACCATGCCTTAACTGCTGAAATGTGGCTTGTTTATGTATAATTATGTCTGTTTTAGTGTGTGCTTGTCAAGAGCCAAGTTCTCCAGTCAGCAGTGGGATATGGTCTGTATATAAACCTAAGCCTGTATTTGACTTTTGGAGTAGTTATCCACTGCTAACTTCTGCGTGGAGGCACCTGCTCGAGTGATGCAGTTTAAAGCAAACTGAGACTGAAGTAGTTTATTCATTTGTTAACAACACACAACCATGGTGCAGGTCTCTCCTGTACCCCTGCTTCTCCCAGCCTGCTCCCCAGTTGCTCTCCATTCCCATCCGATGGGAGCTGTTCTGCACAGCCTGGGCAGAGGTCATGATTCTTACAGTTTAATCCAGCTGACACTTATTTCATGTAGACTTCATCACTGGTAATTCCTTCATGGAGTTGGTTTGCCCATACTTTGGGCAAACATCCTCTCAGACTAGAAGATATTCAGATATTTTGCTCACATGCACTGTCACTCCTGATGCATCACGTTGCACCGTGTTGTGATCATCCAGATCATGCAATCAAGAGGGGACTGTGTGGATTCGCCTTCTCCGGCATGTACATAAGTGATTGTACCTTAAACCTCTACCCCATGTTTTCCATACTTAGGAGATGTGCCTAGCCATTTCAAGGAAGCTTCTGGCAATGCTGAGAGGATTGTTATGGTGTGAATCACCAATATTTTGAAGAGCTTTATCAGAGAATATGTTCAAGATTAGATATGGTTTATGACTCTTGCTAAAGACTGAAAGCTAGCTGTGTCCTGAAGCTTGTATTTTAGAGAAGGTGATTAATGATTATTGACATTTAAAATCACTAATAATTTCCAATATTTTTGAAGATCATTAAAACTCCAGCTATCTCCATGCTAATAAAGGGCAATGTTCAAGGGCTGATGCATTTAACTACCGTTAGTGTTAGTAAGAGTAATTCACATGAACCCAAGCATATTGAGAAGTAAATTGTATATTATAAATAGGAAACATCAGTTGTCCTAGAGCAAAGAAGAACCGTTTATTATTTTATTGAGAAATAGCTGATTTGTAATAGGATACTTTCTGTTTTCTGCAAAAAGCATCTATCATTTTTTTTTCAGTCATTTTATTTGTCTGAAACTGCCTTCTCAGTGAGGAGATATGTTGTTGTTCTGGACTACTGCCGACAAATCTACTTGATAACTCAAATATAGGAGAAATTTCAGCATTATAAACTTGTGTAGTATTAGGTATCTGCAGGAAATTTGTGTATAAGCTATAAACAAACTAGAAGTCTAAAAACTTTTGTAAGTATTTCTTGGGCTAGCATAAAGTCATATATATTAAGGCAGACTATTCCATAATTTACATCTTTGTTTTTGATTTACCCAAAGGACAAAGGGTTTTAAAATAAAAGGGTTTTCCAACTTAATGATACATAATAAAGGATAAATACATAAAAGGACATAAAGTACATAAAAATGCATAAAAAATATAAAAAATACATAAAAAATACAAAAAAATACATAAAAGGACAAAGGGTTTTAAAATAATTTTAAAATCATTTTAAAATCTGATATCCACTGCAACCATGAGAAAAACCCCTTCTGTGGGAATAATATAAGACAGATTTTAGAATGGAAATCTACATATCTACAGCAGACCTGAGATCCTTGTCTCATTTGCTGTCCAAATGTTAATAGAATTAACAAAAGTGTGAAGTAGTAGGGAAATGAGCCCCAAGTTTACTCTCTGATTTGATGGGCATTATCCATTTTTTGGTCAAGGGGATAGTCTAGCCTAACCTAAGGCCCTCTCAAAACCTCTACTGTCGATGAAAGAGAAAAATCCTCTCCCGAGAGCAATTCAGAGTTGTTAAATTGGTCTCCTGCTCTGAATTGCCCTCTTGAAAGCATTTCTCTCCTCTCTGCTAACTGCAGCTGGAGCCCAGGGAGGACTGCGTCTTAAAACTGAAGTTAGCTTATGGAAATGCCTGTCTCTGGGTCTTACTGCCTCCCTAAAGGATTGCATAAGAATGCCATTGAAAAAAATTTCTTCTTTTTTTTAAACTGCTCTTGGCAAAAAGATTCAGATTTTCTGTAAAGATTTACAATTCGCCCTCCAGATTATGTTGATATACTTTATGATAAGCCCAGGACGTTTTATAGGACTGTATGAGGGAGTGCTTCTCAAGAAGAGAGGACTCCTGCACTATACCAGATGCAGGCATTTTGGTTTTAGTATCTTGAGTAAATATTGGCATATTGTTTCTCTGTAGTCTTAATGACTAAGCTGTCACTTTGTTAAAATACATTCTTGAGGTTGTACATAGGTTACAAGTGGTAGCTAGACTTGTTGCCTACGTGACTTTCAATATACGGGCCTTGGGAAACAGGCACTGTGCAAATATGTTAGTATGACAGTACCTGCTTCACTGGATTGTATGCTGAAAGACAAAGTATAGTAAATGCAGCAAGGAATTAGCCTACCAAAAATGATTTGGGGAGAATGCACAGATAGTTTAACAGGTTGAACCCACCAGATCAACGGTGATTCATTTAGCCTTCATGGGGCCAAATTTCTCACTGAAATCTTCACAAATTTCTCCTTCTTCTTTGTGAAATCTTTTTTTTTTCACATATACACATATAATCAAAGCACTAAAATCACTCCTGTTGCACAGCACGCAGTAATCTCTTTTTGATGGACTCTGCCCATGTATCTATTAATTTTACTGGATGAGCCTGCCCTGTTTGATACTATTGACCATAAACATAAAACTTTTCAATTATGGTCCAGGCGTATTTACTTCTTTCTGACACTGCAGATTCTTCCAGGTTCCATTTATTTTTAATTAGGATGTTGGCATTTTAGAGTCTGCCAGCCAAATGAGTGCTCAGTAGTATGAATAAATACTGATATGTACATAGGAATATTTTGCCATCTGCTGAGCAAGGGAAAGATGTGGTGAAACTCTCTTTTAGAAAAAATGGGTCAGTAAATTTCTATGTTGCTCAAAACATCACCAAGAGAAAGACCTACCTGATGAAAAAGTCTTCTGCGGGACTACATGTTAATCTGACTTCCTCATAGAAGAAGCCCAGGTGTGTCTAGTAAGATCATAAAGGTAGGATAATAGGTAAAATATATGACAGCACTCTCGGTTCACCTAATTTTGTGGATTCAAAATAGTGCAATTCTAAATAGTGGAAAACTCTCATTGTTTCTACCCATTAAAGGAAGAGTTAAGTAAGTCAATCAAAAGTCAGTTTTGAAAATCCTATCCTTAATTTGTAATGTCACAAGTTAGAAAGTGATTCATTTCTTGCATTCCGTCTGTTTCATGTAGTTATTCACACCTGCCTTTGGTAACACAGTAAAGTATGGCTAGCTAGACCAAATACAAAACACCTTCTTGGTTAAGCTGTCAGTATCAGTGATGATTCAGCTGCTATTTCAGGATACTATTTTTAGCAAGACAAGTATTTCACAATTTGATCTGATTTTTTTCTACTCTGCAGACTTCTACTAATTAAATTTTTCAAGATATCCTAAAGCACTGGCTGCCTTGCAGATGTGCTACTCAACTATTGCAGATATGATGTCCCTAACATATTATAGCTTTTAATGTATTGAAATTTTCAATTATTCTTCAGTTAATACTTAACTGTCAAGCTACAAGAGACTTGGAGAATTTATTCAAATAAATCTCTCAAATATATCCAAACTCAGAAGATGCCAAAGGAATTGGCTAGTATTATAGCCAAAAGATCTTTGAAACTCATTAACGTTCTGCTTGACAGGAAGTACAACAGTAATGGCATTTCTAATGACCTATTATTACTTCCAGTGTCCTAACTGGATAAGAGACGGATTAAGTCAGCACAATTATCACATGATTTTCCTCTACATGCTGCTCTGGTTCATTGCAGTGTATGCATATCTTCTTCTACACTAGCAGAAAGGTCTATTGTATAATAATTCTGTTTTCAGTCAATTTGCCATGTTTTTAAAAAAAAAAGTTAATGTTATCGTGGCTTACATTTTTTTTTTCTTCCATCTGAGATGTTTCTGAGATGGAGTGGAAGTCTCTTCTTTTCATCCTACAGTCTTTATTAATACCATTTGCTGTATTCTTATAAGCTGCTTGAGTTGCTGTTATTACAATTCCTAATTATATATTTGGGATAACTAAATCTAGATACTCCATCGGATATATTGACTTTATTATTTTAACAAAGTGCAATTGAAAGGAAGTCTTTGTGTTTTTATATCACCCATCTAGTAAATAGGTCATGTAAGCAGCATACAGTTAGACTTATCAACAAAGGCAAAGCATAGCAGCTTCCTGCTGGTGTGTAAATGCTAAAGCAAAGCCAAGGGAGTTTATTTTCAAAGCAAGAAACACTAATTCCACAGTGACAGTATTTCATTACATTGACTTTACTTCTGTTATACTACAGCATGTAAACATGGGTGGGTACAGACAACCCTGCCTCTAGACTGCCCCTTCCCAGAGCTAGCTGGATGCAAGCCAGCTTGGGCCCATAAACTGTAGCCGGTAGTGTCTCCCTCAGAGCTGTGACCTACTAAATGACCTTTGTGGTCATCATCAAAGAAACTGATGTCTGGCTCTGTGTTAGTACACTTCTGTGGCTTCCACAGGCTGAGCTCAGCTGGTCATGAGCATGAGCAGCCCAGGTTCATGTGTTAATCCTTCTTCATAGATCACACCTTGAATATTTGAAAGACTCTGATCTTCTCAAAGACTGTAGGTGCAAAAAGTTTCCTCCCTTTGTCAGTCTTCATATCATTACGTTTTTCTCAGATAGCAGGTCAATAATCTAATTTACTTAACAAAAAAGCAGTCAGGGAAGCCTGCTAGTATCACTGTGCCTTTATATATGTGTGTATATGTATATATATACTTGCATATATAGTAATTTATATATGTGTGTATATGTATATATATACTTGCATATATAGTAATAGCAACTTGGAGCCTCAGCTGTGGATTCACACTCTGCCATAGTAGGAGATACAGTAAAGCAGAAGTTCCTTGGTAAATAGAAATCTAACCAATTTGATGTTCTCATGATGATGAGTGAGTACAGCTCCAGTCTAAATGGCTGACCCAGATGTGATTTGAATTCTATCTACGCCCTGTGCATTTCTGAAAACAAGTGTGAATATGTCAAATTTTTTCTCTTATCAAAAAGCAATTTTCCTGCATCCAGGAATATAAGATGATTAAGCTTGATTTTAAGTTTCATTTAATTTTGATAGAAGTGGATAAATTACATATTCGACTAGGTTTTATTTAGTAAAACCCAATTATTATGAGTAAAAGGAATATGGGGCAATGAGTCATTGCATTTACTGCTGGACAAAAATCTCATCAGGCAGTTTGATGTAAAAATCACTGCCTGCCTCCTAGACAGGATATAAAAAGGCTGTCGTACCATTTAAGTCACATCACAAGCAAAAAAGACAATTTTGTTCAGAAAATCTATAAGAGAGGAGAAGAACTCCTTTCTTGTTGAAGAAGAAACAATCTATATGTTTTTCTTTAATGGAAACTTTAGAGCAAATCAAAATCAAATGTTTAAAATTCTAAATTAGAAAGAGATAGAGTTCATGCTGATTGTTGCCTGCAGAAAATTTTCCAGGCTGTATTTTGACATTCTAAATATAAAATATACCACACGAGAAACGTTTGATTCATTCTGAAACATATGATGAATGTTCAACAGGAACCACAGACTGTTGCCTCATCTCAAGTGGAATCAAATTAGAGCTTTCCCAGAGAATGCGGAGGTAGAGCTTTGAAGTTCAGTATTTAATCTAACTTCTTCACACCTTTAATCTTTCCTGAACCGATAAAACAATTTTGTCTTCATAGTGAGTGAGAAATGCTGCTGTGAGCTACACAGTGAGTTTGTGACTGCAGAAATATAATAGTTACACAATACTGGCAGTGGATTAGTAGCAATGTCACTTGCCTCTTTTCCAGTTCCTGGAAAGGAGGACCCTTTCTTCTGAATATGGTCTTTGTAGAACTTTCTCCCTTTCTCCATTTCTCTCTTTTGGAATAGGAATTTCAGGTTTCAAAGGTCTGCTGCTGAATGTGATAAGTACTACAGATGAAAGAGTAGGTACAAAAGTCCATATATATGCATTATTTACTGGCCACATGGCAGGTAGATGCACACCTAAGCTGACGGTATATTGAATATTTCCTAGTACAAAGATAATTAGATTGGAATCCCAAAGTGAATGAGCCTTTCTTAAGGATAACTTCATAATAATTATCCTGAATATCCTCTGATGTGATGTCTGAATCACAGACAAAAAATGAGAGGCATAAGCAGCATGTAATTGTAGCACATTTTTTAAACATTGTAATCCGACAATCACAATATTATTAACCACTCAAACTTATTAATATTTTCTCACACATCTATTCTATTAGAAACTTCTTTGTTATTATCTCCTGCTCATATTTTATTTTTATGGAACCTCTCTTTCCTCCTGTTACACAAACCACAAGATAGGAATTTCAATTACAAAAATCAAGTTAGCATTTGTTGCCTTTGAACTACAACTTTCTATTATAAAATGTTGCTGATAAATTAACTGGAGATAGTCAAGAGTGTAGACATTTTTACAAGGGATAGTTTTCAAGCTGTTTACTAGAGAGACAACAACATATTACAAGTTCTGCCCACATGTAAGATAGCATAATGATAAGCAGATGGCATTATTTGCAGTGGAAGTAATAGCAATCAGAATCATTGTTGCTGTCTATAATATTTTACAAAAGCTTTTCTATTACACTGTGCTAACGTGTGGAAGTTTGTAAGCTCTCCCTATGCAAGGCATAGGTATCAGTAGCAATTCGCAAGGGAGCTGACAGTGATAAGTAAACAGAGAGTAGTTATTTGGAAGTAGGTGGTATTTAAGAACAACGCAACCACAGCAATCATTATAAAAAGACAAAATGAGACAGGACAAATGCTCCAGGAAATAGAGGTAAGAGAATACTGGATGTTGTTTTTGTCATCAAAAATGATGTTTCTGAAGGTCCTTATATATGTCATTCAGAAAATCTGAAGCTTCTATCTTTTATTACCTGTAATACTGCCTAATTTACCACTGCCATCTGCCTGGCAATTACTGCTGTAAGTAGTGGATCCAAGGCAGATTATTTCTGAGAAAAACATGACTGCACTTTGAGATGGAATATGTAAGGAGGTTCCTAGGCTAGCAGAGACCCAGTTACAAATTTTACATACACATATAGACACACAAACACAGAAAGGCATGGATAGACACACAATATATATGTATGTACAAAGTGCAAAAGTTGATTGGTGTTTCATTTCCTAGAACTTCTCTAGGTTAGTGCGATGTTCCCTTCTTGAGACTTAGATAAAGCTCTTTGTGTTTAAAGCAAAATATGAAGATTAATCTATACTGTTATTAAAACTATTTCCTTTGGAAAGACATCTTCATATGAACTTGGAATTATCACTTCTTTTAACTATGCCCTCATTGCCTTGTGCACTCAGAATTAGACTGTAACTGTAATGAGTGGCCGACACATTGGAAGAAATGGTGCAGAAGGGACTTACATCTGTGTGAAATCCTGAAGGCATTCAACTTCCAAAGGCACAGAGGACCATATGCAAGACTGGCAACTCTACCTGCTGGAAGACTGTAGCATGTCCTCCCTCTGGCATTGGCTACAAACAGCAGATGTGGAAAAAAGATGGGCGGTGAACACAGCACAGACCCTTCCTTGCTGTGCTGCAAAGCACAGTCCACTGGTTTTATTTCTTGTTATCTCTGTGTTGAAGGATAGGATATTGCGTGACTGTAGGTTGCTACGCAAGAACTTCAGGCACTGTGAATTTGCTGCAAATTCTAGTAAGAGGGTAGCTGAGAAACTTGTGTGTGCGTGCTACCCACAGCTGCGCTCCATAGCAGAAACAACCAGAGGAGAACTACTGTGTTCTCAGGAACTGAAACTTTGAGAAAGAGAGGAATGAATGCACATCCAATAAGAGGAAAAATAAAATTATGTTGGAAGCAGCTGTGGGAAAGGACTTTAACATAAAGGGCTCTACCTCTTACAGTCAAAACCAAACAATAGTAATAACAATGATGAAAAAAAAGAATACTTTATTGATTACTGATCTCCTGTGCTCCAGGGATTCTATCATTCAAATGTGATAAACTTTCAAGAAGGCTATCTCAAAGTCATTCAGTATTGTCATTTATTTATATAATGGCAAGACTTGTTAGAACATAGTTTGGGCACAGAAGACACTCTACATATTCTAGGGTGCAGTATTTGCATCAAAGTATTTATAATCTAAGCAGATTAAAAAGTTACAAAGTGGAAAAATGAACCCCTTTCATCTTTATGAGTGAGAAACCAAGTCTTGAATTTTCTGACGTCTGTGAGTTTGGACTAGAAGCTGGAAACATACAGAGGCATGTCTTCAAAGTCACATGGAAAACTCGCTACCATTGAAAATAATAGTAATCTGACCCCTACATATCTTTGCTCCCATGAGTTATTCAAGAAATCAAGGGTACTTAGGATCTACTAAATGATTTAGCCACAAGAATATATTTACTCTCAGAGGTTCAGTTTATATCACTGTAACTGCAAAATGGTGGGCATATAAAAGGAGTTCTAAACTGGTTGCATTGAATACTCTTACCTAGTTAGCCATGTCAGCATGGACATCAGCCAAGACGGCATTTTACTCTTTATGTTGATGCTTTGTGCTGCCAAAGCTAGACCTCTAGCTGAGCTAGGTGCTGGTAAACTAGCTTGGCTGTGTGTACTGCACACATCCGCCACACTTTCAGGAGACATACTCCAAGTTCTGTGAGAACAACCGACATCATAGTCAGTTAAAATTTATGCCACAATGAAAGACTAGCAAAGGACCTTAGGAAGCTCCAGTAGTCATTCACATGTCCTGCACTTTCAAGAAGTATTATCTATGTCTACAGGAACTGAACAGCTGCAATCATAAAAAAGGCTCTAACAGAATGAAAAGAGGATGGTGCTGTTGTATTCAGAAGAAAAAAAATCAATGAGAAAAAAAAAAGCAATTGGAAAGTATAAAAGCTGTACCAATTAGTTCTCCAATATATAGCCTTTTGAAGTGCCAAGTACTTTATTATTATTATTATTATTTGAATAGATGCACTGCTTAATGATACAGAAGCAATCATGTAAAGACAAAAGACTGTATCAAAAGAAAGGTTCCCTTTTCCCTTTAGAGTTCACAAGTAATGTTATAAATATGAGGTACTCTTTATTTTCATAAAAAAGATGTGCATTTTTAGTGAGCTGAGCCTTCCTTACTAACACAAACCTTTCTGTTATGCTGAACTTGAAATCAATGAGGGTGCCTCACTGTAAACAAGGGAACAATTCAACCCATGAGCACAATTAAGTTTGTCTTACTCTGAAGTGAAATGAGTATGTGTGAAAATCTTCCGCACACCAGGCTTCAAATTACAGTACATCTGTTTCTCTCACCTAGCTTATACAGTTCCGAGTGGCAAAGTATTAACTAATAAACAAACAACAATGTTTTTTCAACACCTGTTAAGCTTTCATGCAATAAAAAAGCAAAATGCTATTTTTAACATATTAGCAGCTAGCTACTTATCTACATAGTTTGCGATACTGAAGAACATGAAAATAGAGTCTCTTACTTCCATTAGGTATATAGATGTGTCAAAGTGAGAAATCCACTGCAGTGAAGATAAAGCTTTTATCTTGGAATTAAGAAAAGGAACTAATAATGACTTTGAGTTTAACTGCATATATGATGGCAGATACAACAGCAAGTGAGAAGAACAGGGAATTAACAACACACAGTCTTGGACAGCATTATTGTTTTGACTCATGGAAGCTTTTCTCCATTGACATTTAATGGTGATGCCCTGTGTTTTTTTCAACAGTTCTCATGATTTTCATAGATCAAGGCCGTATCTTCAAATTTTCACTGCAGTGTCTCTTACAGTCATAAGTGGAAAATGAATTGAAATGTTCTTTATAGAAGCATGAGGGTTAAAACTGTCTGAAAGATGATAAAAAAAAGATTATGATAGTGACTAGGAGAAAAATATCTAGTCGGGTAATGAAGGGTGCAGTTTCAGGACTGTTCCTATTTAACATCTTCATTAGCAATCTGGAAGAAAGAATAAACAGTACGTTAATGAAATTCACAGATGATTCTAAATTAGGAAGAGTCACAAATACCAGTGAGGACAGAGACATAATACAAAGTCCCTAGGGAGAAACACTAGTGGGAAATAATAGAATGAGCCACAACTTGAAAAAAAGTGCACACCAGTATATTCATGCTAGAGCAGTGTGAATCAATTTGAGAAAAAAAAAAAAGCCAGAGAAGTGCTAACATTGGAAGAGAGTTAGTGAGCAACATATTAGATATGAGTTGCAATGTGGTATGGCGACAATAAAAGCCAATACACTCTGGGCTGTATATGCAAAGACATAAAGTCATGGATCAGAGAGGCAATAGTTCCTCTAAATAACTCTGTACTTACTGAAAACAGAATTCTCTTCTTATGGGAAAAGAAGTGCACTGATACTGAAGGAGATTCCTAGGTCAACAGAGCTATGCTGGATTGCAGTGTTAGTTTTGTCTATAAAATTCTGCAAGAAATAATGGAAAATGAATGGTTTATAAATGCATGAGTGAAACAGGAGAAGGGTTAAAAACAGGAAAAATAATTGGCTGAACTCTGAAGGATTGTTTGAAGGTTTGTTCAGATAAAAACAATTTTCTTCCTTAACTGAAGATGGCAAATTTATCTTTCCCTGCCATCACACACAGACATAGGAAAGTGTATTTATATTGCATTTTATATAAGTATGTTTACAAAAACAAAATTAAAACTTGGGATCAATATAGTTCCTCACATTGTGACAAACATATCTAGAATCAGTTGGAAATTTTTGTGTATTTGTTTGTTTAATAGAAAGATGATAAGGTAAATAATCACTAAGTCTGGAGAATTTCACATGAATGGCGATTAATTTTTGAAGAAAGAAAAATATTTCTTTTTTTTGGTGTACAAGGAGAAGGAAGAAAACTGTGTCACTGCACAAATCCATCCTACATATGTATTTAATACTGCATGCATGCTAATTCTACCTGCCTTTTCCACATCTCATGCAAAATATTGTAAAACAGAAAAAAAAAAGAAAAATCCTTCTCTCTTTTGGACAGTGATACTGCTTCTATAAAAGAAGAGATTGAATCGATTAGAACTCTTAAGCCTGTAAAAAATGAGATGGTATGGTTAAGTTATTCATTAATATGCATGCTCATATATATGTTCATTAACATGAATAATATAGAAGAGTGAATAATCACTCCCTATTCATTTTCTTTTCATGAAGAAAATGTTCACAAGAACACAAAAGTAGAAAAAGAAAGATCAGCCAGCTGGTGTAAAACAGAAAGATGTACTTTTCCATGCTGTGTATAATTAAATGCTGGCACTCATTACCACAGGATGAGTACAAAAGGGATCAGAGATATTCCTAGAAGATAAATGTACATAGGGGCACTAAAATTAAAGTTTCATGTATAATCTCTGTCTGACAATCTATAGTTTGCCAGAAACTTGGACTATATATCAAATAGAAAGGAAAAACAAAACAAAACAACTGAAAAAAATAAAGGGGTGGATAACTCTGTGCATATTTACTTGCTTACTCTCTTCCATAAGTTCTTCCAAATACATCACTTAACTGGCTTATTACCCTTAAATTGACAAAATAGAGTCTTTTCTTAAAAAAGGGGCAATAGGAGAAAATTCTGAATACAGAAAAGAAACAATGATTTGGAAAACAGCAGAACTAGAAATTATCATGAGTAAAACAAAGCAGTTACCTTGCTGTGTGGAAAAAATCTTTTGCAGCACAAACAGTTAAAAAAAAACAAATAAACAAACAAAACAAAACAAAAACAACAACAACAAAAAACCTTTCCTGACAGGAATGGCAGTATTAAAAGTCATCTTGCCAACTGCTGTCTTGTCATCAGGCTGCATATTATGGTGCATACAGTGTATGCACTAAGGTCTGTGGCACTGAACAACTGAGAAACAGTTCATTGCTTTGGAAAATAGCCTAAATGCCAAAGCACTTTAAAATATTTACCCTTCTAGGACTCACCTCCTCACAGCAGGAATGTTGTATATAGCTTAGTTTTTAATGAAAACTTTGTGATCAACTGTATTTGTGAGTTTTAAAGGTGCTGTATAATGAAGTATTTGTTAAATACACATCAGGTTTATTCTGAGATAAAACTAAGCATTATTTAACTGGTGATGTAGTGCTGGGCCATACTTGGGATAGAGTGATGGGAGGCCTCTTGCCTTGCAAAGTTAAAATCCAGAGTATGTTCTTGGAAGCGCATTGACAACTTCTATGTCTTACTATAGGTCTGCTTCATTTATGCAGTTGTCTAGTTTTGTTATTTGGTTAGTAGTACCTTCTGTCAGTGGAAAAGTAGCAAAGACTGAAGATAACAAATGGTATGTGGCTCCTTGATCCACAACCATTTGCTCAGGTCCTCTTGCCCTTCCACCACTCCACAACTGCTGAATGCCCTCTTGGAAATTTCTCATCCCTTAGATAAGTTAAACATGTATTTTAGTTAAGTAGTTCTTTAGTTTACTTTATCAGTTGAGGAGAATATTTTTAAGTTCATAGACTTTTATAACACAAGAAGCAACTAGCATTAAAAAAATAAGTAAAAACTGCTTTTATGCACAATCTGCTGTGGGTGGCAAGTGGGTTTCCAGAGGGAAAATCAAGAAACATATCATAACACCTAGAATGCCCCAAACCAAAAAGTTAGACAGATTATTAGGACCTAAGATCACTTTATTTTTTAACCCTATATAGATTTTAATGACCTTTGAAAAACAAATATATTTGGTAAAATATTTCTTCTCTTAAGTGAGCTCTGTTAACATCCAAGTTAGAATTTCATTGTATAAAATTATATATTAGTTTCTTTGTTTAAATACCCTGCCCCATATACCTGAAAGCCAGCAGAACTAAGGGCTCTGTGAGAAAGATTCTTGCTCCAGCAACTTTAATGCATTTCCCTAGGAACCCGAGGTAATTTTGTTTATTGCTCCTATAAAGGATGAAGAATGGTATCTGTGAGAAGAGTCAGCAGTCATTTTGTTATCAGATTTCTGTAGCCTCCTGAGAGGTTGTGTCCTTTCACGTACCTCCACAGATCTTCCTTCCCAAATAATTTTGCTCCTTGTTCTCAGTGTGTATTTCAGACTGTAAGTATGTGGTTGTTTGTGTCTAGGAAGAGTAAGTCAGTTTGATCTTAATTCCATAGATTCACATGAACTTTGGCTGGGCATTGACATTGGTCACACATACCCACTGATAAAGACAGGAGCCACCGTCAGTAAAAGAGTGTGTTGATCACAGAAATCATGCATAGGGATATTAGGAAACAATCTGAATGTGTCTATCTATAAGCACAATTTTAGCCATAAATCAAACTGAATTGTATTAAACATTTTGAATACTTTTTTTTGGAATATTGGTATAATTTTAATGCCAATAGCAAATCAGCTTTAGCAGTTCACTGAAACTGTATTAAAAATGTGCCATGGGGACCTGCTCTGCTCTTCACGGTACTCCATGTTCATCTGTCATCTTCTATCTAGTTCCTCTGCTCCAGCTGGCTGATCATCCTCTCTAGGTTTTATTTTATTTATATGTGGCTGCACCATGCATGCTCCCTTAATTGAGACCAATTTATTACTTCAGTGATAAATACATTTCATCCAGTTGTTGATTATTTTCATCTTTCCTATATGCAAAGTACCTTTTTTGGCCAACAATTCTTGACACAAGCTTGGCTTTTGATAGCAAATATTGGTTTCTTAGTTTCCTGTAATGTCTACCTACAATTTTCCCAGTCCTTCTCCACTGAAATATGGAGCAGAGGATGGGAATACTTATATACTTCACATTTATCACTGCACTGTGACTACTGTAGTACGGTATCATTATGACTATAGTAGTAATGACTACTATTTTAAGCATAACAACTCTGGACACACACATTATTTGCATGTCCCAACTTAATAGTAGTTGGATAGTAAAAAAAAAAAAAAAAAAAAAAGAAAGAAAAAAAAAACCCACCACCACGAAAAAACTCTGGGAAGTATTACTAGAACACAGAGGATCAAATTCTTTTTATATTAATTATATGTCTGTTGGTCTTGCTTCTGACATCTGAGGTTTCACTAAAATTTCGTGACATTCTGCATAGGTCCTAAGATATCACAAGTGCAACACTTGATCCTTGTACAGTAAGATTCAACTGGTGTTGAACTACACATATTGGATACAGATTTATGGCTATATAAGACTGTGAATCTAATTCTCTTTTACACTTAGAACATTTTAATTTGCTCTAGAAACTTAAAGACTGATGTAATGCTTGCTTATTTCAGCAGCTTTTTTTACATTACCCCAGTTGTGTAAAGTAGCAACACTGTAAATGAAAACCACGTGTTGGATATATTTATTAAAATAAGTAAATAATTAATAAAATAAAAATATTTTATTTACTATTTATTACTAAAAGTATCAGAAGCACATTACTCAAAATGTTACATATGACTTGGAAATTTATCGTTTACAGCAAGTGTGAAATAAATAGTGAATTTGCCTTTAGATACTTATCACAAAGAATAAAGTAATCCATAGACAATGAACAAAGTTTTCAAGCATTTCATCTCCTCTAAAGGGAAGATGTGAGAATATCTCTGAATTTTTAAAAAGGCTCCCTGCCAGGGAGCAGACGTACCAAAGCGTTCAGACAAAAGCATCCTATAGCTACATGTTGTAAGTCTGTAAGTAAAGAAATGCAAGCATACCATTGCTGAAATAGAAATGTATAATATTGATAAATATGTACATTTTTAATATGTAGGAGCATTCTACCAGTTCACAGAATCACAGAATGCCTAAGGTTGGAAGGGACCTCTAGAGGTCATCTAGTCCAACCCCCCTGCACACACGGGGTGATCTAGAGCATGTGGGCAGGACTGCATCCAAGCGGATCTTGAAGATCTCCAGAGAAGGAGACTCTACAACCTCTCTGGGCAACCTGTTCCAGGGCTCTGTCACCCTCACTGTCAGAAAATTTTTCCTTAAGTTCCTGTGGAACTTTTGATGATTCAGTTTGTGGCTGTTTCCTCTAGTCCTGTCGGTGGCCACCAGTGAAAAGAGGCTGGGCCCATCCTCCTCACTGCCTCCCTTGAGGCACTTACAGACACTGATCAGGTCCCCTCTCAGCCTTCTCTTCTCCAGGC
>JAUBNY010000183.1:847781-858935 GCA_032275445.1 Crypturellus soui
AAACTTACAAGGTTGTACGGCATTTGACCTCGTTTGTGTCTTAATCTCGCTCTTGGGATCGTATCGAAACCTCTCCCAAAATCGGATCGGGACACAAGCCCAACTCCCTCAGCCTCTCCTCATAGGGCAGATGTTCCAGGTCCCTGATCATCCTCGTGGCCCTGCGCTGAACTCTCTCCAGCAGTTCCACATCCTTCTTGTACTGGGGGGCCCAGAACTGGACACAACACTCTGGAAAATCAAATTTTCTACCAGGGCTGAGTAGAGGGGCAGGATCACCTCCTTCGACCTGCTGGAGACACTCTTCTTAATGCAGCCCAGGACCCCATTGGCCTTGTTGGCCACGAAGGCACATTGCTGTCTCATGGTCAACTTGTCGTCCACCATGACACCTAGGTCCTTCTCTGCAGACCTGCTGCAGTTGTCCATCTCAGGGCTATGGAGAAAAAAGAAAACTTTATTCTGAACTTTCTCTAGGTATATGTAATATTTATTGAGGTTTCATAATATTTCAGTAAAAAATAAAATTAGTGCAGTGAGTTTTCTGTTTGAGCGCATCAAGATTATTATTCTCTATCAACTGCACTTGTGTCAGCAAAACAATATGTTTCAGGATTCTTATAAAGGACAGTACCAAAGCAGACATTGCAGTGGCTTCAAAGTTTTTTAGGCATGTGCTTAGAAATAAGTAAGTCTCAGCCTTGAACAGAGAAGCATATTATTTTCCCTAAAAAGTCAATTAATTATTTCAAATCAGTGAAGTGATTTAACAGCATGGCAATCTATTTCATGCTGTGAATCTACAGTTTAATGACACTGAACATGGCACACACACACACACAATTAAATAAATTAAAATATGATTGATTATGTGACACTGATAATATTATATCTCTACAAAAAGTTAGTTGAAATCTTTGCAAAGAGATATGGTCATGTGACATTGTGATGACACTATATAATATTGGTAATATGAAAAGACACAACAGCTCATTCTGGTGTGTTTGTGTAACAAGGTTCCTCACTATATATAACTAAAGTGCATAAAGACAAAATTCTCTCTCCAGGAAACAATGATGGAAAAGCACTCTCTGCTTTCATTTTCACAACTTCAGAGTTCAGTTTAGAGGTACATTATCTCTTCCAGAAAAGAATGTGTAGTTCCACCATTTGTAATATTGCACTAAAAACAATCATTTTCAGGTTCTGGAGTCAACCTCTTTTTCTATTACATACTTGAGAAATATCCTGCTTATCCTCTTCAAAAATATAAAAATCACTTAGGAGGAATCCTTTGGGCAATGTCCCCTTCTACATCTTATTTGACTAAATTCTGTTTTTTACCAGAGAACTGCATCTTTCTCAGATTTCATTGCCCACATGTGGGTATCCAGTATTCAGATTAGTACATGGGAAAAATGTCAAATTCATCATCCAATTGTTTTTTTTTTTTCCAAATGGTGAGAAAAGAAATGAGCAATAACTTTGTAGAAAAACACAGCTGGTGTAGACTAAATGTGAGGCACTTATTTCAGAAGACCGAACCACTAGGTGTGGACAGTAAATATATTAGACAGCAACTGAAATAAGATTGGGATATACTAATTATATCCAGATAAGAAATGAGTAAACTTACCATATTTTAAATAGAAAATGGGCCTGACAGTGTGGCAATGAGAAATGATAGTTCCCCCAGTGAATAAGCAATCAAGCACTTGTGCCCAGGCTAATGTGAGTGGCTATAGAGCACAACTGGAAAGCCTTGTCACCAGATATTTAGAGCACAACTGGAAAGCCTTGTCACCAGATATTTATTTGCCTGGGAAAAGGCAAAACAGCAGAGGAGGGTCTCACAAGCCATTTCTATACTGGCTTTGTGTGGCTGAGCACAGCTGGAATGGCAGTAGCGCTGGCTCAGCTGCTGCCATGAGCTTGGTGCTATGGCATGACCATGTTTTGGGCAGGCAGTTGTGTCCTGGCCTAGTTGACTGACTTTCCAGGGCAGCTGGGAGAGGTGGAGGAAGATGTAAACTTTTTCTCTCTCTGGCTGCTTCGGGCCAGTACAATGTCCTTCTGCCCAGATGTTGGGCAGATGGCTATTTCATGGCTTTAATGCTTACAGAAATATTGGATGAAATCTTGGAGATGAGCTTGATGTCTTCCTATTGCTCCAGTGGCACAAATTGCCTGAAATAGCAAGCAGTTTTTTTTTTTTCCTAATGTGATGGAAAAACCTGGGCTGTGTGTCTATGGGAGATACCCACACATGAAAAGTCAGCACTGTGTTTGTAATTCTGACAGAGGTATCTATGAAGAACAGTTAGATGAACATTAATCTTACTAAATAAAAGTACAATATGGTAATGTGGAAGATTTATGTTAAAAAAGAAACACAGAAAATTAAAAGCACAAAAGAAAAAAGGAAAAATCAATACAGATTCCTAATAATGTTTTTTATTAATGCTACTACTTGCTGATTCTCAGATGCTACAAACACTTTTGCCAGGAAAAGCAGCATTATTGCATTCCCTATTGCTGACTGAGATAGTCTGGCTGGATACAGTTATTCTTTTAAATACGTATAAGCTGGATGAGGACCCAATCTATCTGTACTAAAATCATTAAGAAGACCGTTGCTGACAGCCAAACTGCTATAGGAAAAGAAGAACATCTCTCATATACAATAATTAATATCACAAACATGAAGTGGAACAGATTGAATTTTCTGTAGTACAACTCCACAGAGAATTAAAATCCTTTAGAGATTACTTTGAATTGTGGGATCCTTAAAGATAAATTTCAGCTCATAACAGAAAATCTTTTTAATAGGAAAATGCTAATATGAGATATCACATGATATCATCTGATGTATTACAATACGAAATGAATTAAGTGATGATTAATTAATTACAAGCATAAGAGATGATGGCAATATCTGTAATCAAAAGTGATTACATTGTACTACATCAAATAACATATTGAAAAAATATATTTGAAAAACTAGTCCTGTTTAATGTGCATCATTTTATTTATCTGCTCAATAGGGCAACATGAAGTGACTGATAAAATACCCAGGGTATTTTGTTTTTTGGGTGAACTATAAGGACAATCAGATAAGTTTTAAAGCTGTATAGGCCTGCTTTCTGAGTTTAAGCTTTCATCATATTACTAATAGCCTCAGCTATTCTCTTCTTTCTCAAGTTATTTTATGGTATAAGTCCATTCTTCCTTATGACAAGGGAGTTTTGTATATTTGCTTTTAAGTTATAGATAAAGCTGTTTCTATGCAATTTAGACATGTAGGGAAAACATAACAACTTTGATTAAAATTTTACATACACTACATGCACGGAAAAATAAGTTTATAATTTTCACAGGAAAAGTTTATAAGATTTGGCAGATGTTTAATCAGTATTATTTTGGGGTTTCTTGGATTCTTTCCACTTCCCTTTTGGGATAGTCTTACTCTAGTACTTCACCAAAAGTAACTATATAAACCGTTAAGGATGATTTCCAGGTAGTCAGGCCCGAATAAATCCTTAAAACTATCCAAAAGCACTAAATCATCTCCCTCCTCTTAGTTCTTCTTTTCTTAAACAGATCTAGGTAATTAGATGGGAAAAGCATTTGGCACCTATATGGATGAGTTCTCCTTAAACAATGTCAAATTGTGCATCCCGAGAGACCGTTTAAAATCACTCTTCAAAAATTTAGGTCAGCAACTAATTAGAACCCCAAGTTACTCAAGAGTATCAAGTTGAGTTGTACAACATTAGATCCATTCAGTGACAGTTTGGTGATCAAGATATTTTTATGAACTTCCAAATTCCTGCCTGTGAAAATAGCAGGGAAAATAAATTTCTAAAAATCACAGAAACTTTCTTCCTCTTTCATTTTCTTTGTCTTTCCTTGTATGTTTACAGCATACCAACTATATTTACTAGATATATTTAGAATAAATTTTCTGATCTAAATGCTTTCATGCCAAAGTACAAACTTGTCACAGTACACTTGAAGTGTGAAAATGTGAATGAGAGATACTAAAGAGCAAGCTACTTTTCTATCCATGTTTCTGTTTAGAATGCACAGTGCTGAGAGGAGAAAAAAAAAGAAAGGAAAGAGAGGAACAAATTCTCTTTCAAACCCCTGAGATAAATCCAGCATTTGTTTGGCTGGAGGATGAGAAATTGTTTTATCCCAATGCCACTCCTGAGAACTGTGGGTTCTCAGTATTGTCATGCCTGGAAGACAGAGCTCATTGTGGAAAGGCTCATGTCTCCCACAGAGGGAAGCTCCTCCAAGTTCTGAAACAGGGAGAAAGACCAACTGCCCCCTACTCTCTGGTGACTATACCTCAAGTATTTACTCAGAGCATAAAGTTGGCGTAGATGAACTTGGCAGCTAAGCCCTTACTTTAATCCTACCCAGGATTTCTGTGAAGACCAAAACAGTGTTGCCAACTCTAATAGGCATGTGTTGGTAAAGAGCAATATGAGACATCTAATTTCTGCTTCTCTGTTGCATAATGTTGGGCAGTTCTTATGTTACAGTTCATAGTACTCCAAGAAAGGGAAGCAGTTATACCAATTTACTCTTTAAGGCACTGAAAAATTATCAGTGAGAAGTGCAGTAGAAGTATCTCTACAATCAGAAAGATAAAGTTTTTTTTTTTTTCTAAAAATATGTGCATTGAAGGGATTCACTTGTGTCTGATAAGGGGCAAATACTATCCAAGTTTTATCTCACTATGATGAGAAATCTCTCTCAAGTTTAACTCTAATTAGTTTTGAACTTGCACTTTATCTTCTCAGTGTGGATACAGTAGAACCTCTCACCCCTCTATTAGCTGTCAATATTAACAGTATTGGTAGAGGGGAGCTGTCAGTAAAGTATCTATACCCTTCTGCAAACAGCAGCTGAATATATCAACTGGTTTAAAACTTTTGGAAACACTCACATGTGCATTCTGTGCATCTCAGAAAGTCTTATTTCCATGAGGAACCAGGAAAAATATATGTATGAAAACAGTACAATCCTTATTTAGCCATTCTTGAACCCAAGGTAAAGGCTGGCTGTACAAATCAAGTGATCTCATTTCACTTTAGATATTATGTTAGCGCTCATTACTATAACAGAAAGTCCTGAACTGACTGACTTCAATCTATGTTAAGTGTATTGCAGAGCAGAAAAATGCTGCTATTTGCAACTTGCCATAGCTTCCTGACCTTGTAGATTTTCCATTCTTGGATCCTAGATGTATACATTATATAACTGGGTCAGTGTCACATACTTTGTCACATACCCTCTGCCATTCTGTATATCCTTGTTCCTGCTGTAGAAAGCCTTTTACACTTCACATTTAATCCAGATAGAGGCCTCTTTGGTCTTGAAGTTCTGGTGATAGACTCTGATAGATTTATGCAATGAGCAGGTACAATAGTAAGCAACATTTTCTCTAGTATAATGTTGAGATAAAAATATAAAGAAGGCCACTTTTAGGCCAGATACACCTGCACTGCTTGTGCACTCCTTGTTCAATAGGTAAATACAGTCCTGGTGGCTTCCCAAGGACACTGCTGATAGCATAACTGGTTCAGAACTTTTAAAAACTTCTATATTTATATGGTCTTTATATGCCTCTGAAGCATTCCTCAGAGTTTTTTTCCAGTGTAATTATATATATACACACAGACATACATGTATATATAATATACTTTATAAAATATTACATATCTCTATATAGGATTAACGGAAAGGTCTGATTTCTTTTTACCCAATGTTTCATTTCTCCCATTTCTTGTAGCTTAAGTCTTTCAGGAACACCTGCCATGACATTAGTGCCATTAGATCTGATAAGAAAGTCTGTTTCTTACATACCTGAGGGCTCTTCCTTTGCATAAATCATAATCTGGACTGCCCAAATGAACTTTGAGAGGAATTATTAGATGTAGAATAGTTTTAGTCCACATTATGAGGCTATGATCATTGATGAAAACTACTTTGAGTAGAGAAATGTGTTGCTCACTCTAATGCTGAGAAAAAGTGCTTTTCTTTACTGTAGGAATACTGTGGTAAACTATATCATAATGATCTTAAAAGAGGGCGTGGAATTCAGATATGGTTTTTCTTATCCAAATTAATTAAGTTATGCCAGTGATAAGGTTTTTATTAACTATGAGAGTGAGTCATACAGACCAAAATCACTAGAATTAATAAATTCAAAGCAGAGTATCATACAACTCTTTGTATAGTTTTGGTACTGTGATGAACCAATAAAGTCTATTCCACTCCTAATTTCCTAGTTTCTAGTTTATTACTGATTTTATTTACTACTCTCTAAATAAAACTATTTCAAAAAGCTGATCATAGCAAATTTAAAAAACTACCACAAGGTAAGAAGCAATCTCGGCGTTGTCAAGTTGCAGGTAAAAATGTGAAATATGTGAATGATGGTCAAAGGAACTAGATGTTTTTCTTCTAGCTGCCAAAGTATATTTGAAACCCTTGTGCTAATAATTTATACTTTTAATATATTATTCTATAACTTGATCTAAGATTCCTTTCAATTTGTCAATCACTTAGGCCCCAAGATTAAATATGCAAGCACAGAGGATGCAAAGAAAAGAACACACTAATCTTATTCTGACAAAAGCAGATCTTATTTCTCATTCCCAAAGGCCAGCCAAACCTGAGCTAAGCTAAAACATTAAATAGAGCTAAGCAAGCAGACATACATTCATAACTCTTGTTAAAACACAGACCTAAAATGTCAGAAAAAAATTACTCCACTTAAAATTTTCTTTCTCCTCTGAATACAAAAGTACAAGAACAGACACATTCCCTTAAAATCCCACCAGAGTATTTTCAAAAACCCAGCCCCTAATTTTGCTGAAGCAGAGACACTTCCTGTCATTCTGTCATGCCCTTGCTTGGTGCTTTACACCCTGCACAGTGTCATGGAAATCTCTGAAAAGCTGTGGACAGACCTGAATCTAAACAACAATCTCTTTATCAGCTACAGAATAGGTTATTCCTATATATAATCAGTCAGACACCTGATAACTGGAAAACTGCCAAGATGGTCCTGCAGGCTGTAGACTAGCTTGACATGTTCTCTCTCTTTAGTATCCTCAGGGAATATCTCATCAGTGTTTTTGTCTACCCATTAGAAACTCCCTCATAAAGCTGAGATTCAGCTTCACATTTTTTTTTCTTAGAAAAATATTGCATATTGCAGGGAGATGTTTTCACTTCAAAATGATGATCTGCTTACTTGATTCTGCTGGAAGATGGAGAACAGATATGAAGGATTTCTATACCATTTATGCTCCTTTTTTATGCTCAAGTCCTTCAGAGTTTCAGCCCTTTAGCTCACTTGCAAATACACTCACATAAACAGCTCTAGTTAGAACTTGGAAAGTGTTTCTGAAGGCACAAGGTTTTCCTGTTAAATACCATACATAATACCTCTTTTTAAAGTGTACTGCTTTTTCTTTCATATATTTACTCCAGCTGAATGAACTTTGGGGCCTGCTGGAGAAATTTCCTAGGAACTATAACTGAAAAAGTGGAGTTCTTAAAAGCTATTATCTGCAGAAGGATACAAGAGTAAAGGAGAAGCTCATCATTTCGGCTGAAGCTCTCTAACTCTTTTATGGCTCTCACTGTTCTTCCAGTGTACTAAATTAACACTGTGCCCTAATTTCTTTCTTTCTTGTTTGTTGTAGGACTCACTCCTGTGCTTACCCACCCAGTAAAACACTGCTTCTGTTTTAACAGTCTAGAATCAGGAAAGACAATATATAATGGATGGATAGCAATAGTAAAATGGATTTGCTGTGTTTCTTCGAAAACAACTCAAGAGAGGGTGAAGCCATGGCAGAACAATTGTACGCTTGTTCATTCTTCAAAACAGAGTTCTCTAGATAAAAACAAACAAAAAACAAACAAATAAAAAAAATCAACCCCCATCCCCTTTTTGCAATAGAAAACAAATTATGGGTATTGTTTTAAAGAAGTTGTGATACAGCCTCACCTATCACTAAGGTGTTTCTGGTGCATATTGAACGGTATGGTACATATTTCACCATGAAATATGAGGCTAGTTTTTCACATTAACCACACAAAAATGTTCTGGGGGATTTACACCAGAAACATAAACAATTTGGAAAGAAATAGTTAAATTTATCTTGAATTGCTCGCTTTTGTTTTGTTTCTTTGCTAAATCACCCTGTGTAACTATAAGTCCATTCAGCAGCACACACATGTTTTATGCACACATGAAATTGGGCACAACTGTTTGAGCAATGCTTTTGATATATAGTAGGGCTTCCTAGCAGAAGCAGAAAAGACTAAGTAGTATCTGCTGTTGCTGTTTCTGCATGAATCCTTTCACCCCCCCAGTTCCCTCTCTTCTTAGCTGAAATATTCAGAGCTGTCATTTCAATACTCGGACCTTTAAGTCTATTCATTAGAAAGTACTAAAAACAGCCATTTTTGTCTGAGACAAGTATATGCTCTTTTCACAGTATTTCAGTGACTGCCACATCAAAGCCTCTGTTATTGTCCAGCACACATAACCAGTATATGTCCACCCTAACATAACTGAAAATAGACAGAGTTAAAAGTGTCAATACTCTTTGGCTGATTGAGGATAAAGGGAAAGGGAGCACACATTAGGCTGTAAAGCAGAACAATATCTTTTGTCACAGAGCACCTGATGTGATGATTTATGGATGTCCCTCTGTTCTGAACAGCTCCTTTGATGAAAATGAAAACAAGCATTTCAACTTCTGCTTCTCAATACAGACCACTCAAGATCAGATGGTGGCATTGAAATCTTTACAACTGTGAGAATATGTATAGAAGAAAGATGTCTGAATTTAAACTGCTATAGCTAAACATTATTTTAAAATTCAACAACCAAGATTTTAAGCAATGAATTCATAAGTGCCTGAAAAATTTGGAAAAAAATGTCCTCAAATATACTAGATAAGTTATAGGCAGATTTAATCTCACTGAAAAGCATATTCCCTTGTCTTCCAAATACAGTATGTAGCTATATTTGCAGTATTAGAAAGTGTTCAGGAAAGCCAAAAATAATCAAGCACACAAACTGGTTTCAACAATAAAAAATGAGTTCCACATAAAAGTGGCTGAAGTTTTTGGCCTGCTCAAGAGGGACAACAGGATCAGAAACCTGCTCTGCTTTACAGCCCACAGTTATGACAAACACAGATACTTGAGGTGATCATACACACCTGTAAACTAATAAGGGTTATGGGAATATGGAGTAAAATGAGAATATTATTGAAGGATTTCTGACAGTCAGATATTCTCAGAACAACTAGCTTAATAGTCTTGGTCCAAAACCTCATTTAAAATTGAAAACAGAGGAAGATGAACAACAAAACAACAAAAAAGTATCATCTGCAACATTTTCTTTCCTCTGGCCTGGACCCTGCTATCAATTCAAGGCATAAGTCTTTCTCCCTTGAAGGAGTTCATGGATAAAGTAGACACAAACAGTTCATCAAATTTTCAGTATAATTGAAGGAGATCTACAAAGCAAGTATATCTGTTTTTAACTCTGTTAAAAATAGTGAACTCAGATCAGTAACTCTGAAATAATTTAGGGAATTAAACATAAATGGGTGTGTAATTTCTCAAGAAAAGAATGAGCTTTGCTCCTCTTACAGATTTCAGCTGCAGTCTTTTGGTTGTGGCCTGCATAACCTTTGATAGTGGTCTGTGAAGAATTAGTAGGTCAGACAGCAATCTCTGCTTCCATGCTCCCGGTTCACTGAAGGGAAGAGAGCTAAGGTAAGAGGTAAGGTAAGAGAATCAGGTGGCAAAGAAGCATGCGCAGGATGTGACAGAGGAACAGATGGGCGTAGGAGATAAAATGAGGAGCAAAGTGACAGCACAATCATTGCATTCTAGACAACTAAAAATACACAAATTCTTTTCTATTTGTTTCTCTCACTGTGGTTGCCAGAAAGATGTCGCATAATCACTAGCAAAAGAGGAGGTAGCACATACAATAAGAAATGACAGCGAAGGAGGTGCATAAGCCACTCTCTGCTTTAGATCAAGATCCAGAGTCTGACAGTCAGCAGGCCGGTACCTTAAGAAATTCATGACATGGTATGGAAAAGGCACTTCCTCCAATTATTTTATGATGGAATGTGTGATGTTAGAGTTGCCTGGGAAAAGTTATGGAAATAAGGAAAAAAAAGTGGTTTCTAAGATGCGAGATGAAAATTTATACTTTTGGAATCATTAAGTATTAAATTTAAAACTTTATTTTCTGAACAGAATCATCTTAAATGCCAAAAATGAAAATTTATTTATAGCTGCATGAAAGACTAGTAGAACAAAAATTGATTTATGTGGTTCCAATGTGATATACGTGGCTAATATCTCCTTATTAGATAGTTCGTTGCCTGCCCCAGTTTTGTCCTGGAAGAAGGGACTGAGTCTATGATGTCCTTCATAGTTCAGCTAAACCTCATCATAATTAGTATAATCATGGTCTTCTTATCACTTACTGAACCAAGCTGTAATCTGGAAAGTGTTACTGTTTGACAGACTCTGAAGTCAATAGTTTTTTTTGTAATTTCCTTGAAGACTAGTCTTATTCTAAGAAATAATACTTTCATTACTATAACTCCATCATTAGTAAATACTGTCAGCAGCACTGTTTAAGCAGAAGGTGAGCCTGACTCAATTCTCTGGAAAGAAAGGTATGTCATCTATCTGCAAGCCAGGCTCAAGTCTAGGAGTCCTGCGTACATGGAAATGTCTACCCAAAATATGGGGTTAACCACTCAGTCCTGTTTCTGCAAGTTAAATTTTATTAGGTAAGCCTGAGTGTATAGACACTAGGCAACTTCCTGTTCACTTGACATACTAATATAGAGGTTGTTTACTAGAATCTAAATCTTCCTTACTTCCTATGGACTGAAAAAATGCTGATGCACAAAATAGTATTTAGCCAGAACTTTGACATCTAAGTCCAGAAGTTGCTACACAGCAACACAGAAGTGCCTTTAATCAAGGTGAAGAGTTCCTTCGGATAGAATCATAGAATCACAGAATGCCTAAGGCTGGAAGGGACCTCTAGAGGTCATCTAGTCCAACCCCCCTGCACAC
>JAUBNY010000183.1:859035-871475 GCA_032275445.1 Crypturellus soui
TCTGTGCCTTCATCCAGGTCGTTGATGAATAAATTGAACAGGACTGGACCGAGGACTGACCCCTGGGGGACACTGCTAACTACAGGCCTCCAAATAGACTCTGTACCACTGATTATCACCCTCTGAGTTCTGCCGTCTAGCCAATTCCCAATCCACCTCACCATCCACTCATCCATCCCACACTTCCGGAGCTTGTCCAGGAGGATGTTGTGAGGGACAGTGTCAAAAGCCTTGGTGAAGTCAAGATAGACGACATCCACCGCTCTCCCTTCATCTATCCAGCGGGTCATCCCATCATAGAAGGCTATCAAGTTAGTCAAGGATTATTTCCCTTTTGTGAATCCATGCTGACTAGTCCTGAGCACCTTCTTGTCCTCCACGTGCCTGGAGACAACAGCCAGTATGAGCTGATCCATCACTTTTCCGGGGACGGAGGTGAGGCTCACTGGCCTGTAGTTGCCTGGGTCCTCCTTCTTGCCTTTTTTGAAGACTGGTGTGACATTGGCCTTCTTCCAGTCCTCTGACAACTCCCCTGTTCTCCAGGATCTTTCGAAGATGATGGAGAGTGGCTTGGCTATGACGTCCAACTCCCGCAGCACTCTAGGGTGCATCCCATCAGGGCCCACAGATTTGTGGGTATCAAGGTTCCTCAGGTGATCTCTTACCCAATCTTCCTCTACCCAAGGCAAGTCTTCCTCTCTCCCGATATCAGCAGTTCTGTCTTTTTGCCTGAAACTGCCTTGGCTGATGCAACTGGAACTGTAGCATGTTCCCTACAAAACTAGTCGGGACACAGAAAGCTAGGTAGAATATGAGTAGACATACTCTGAGTTCTGTAACATACTGAGGTAGAGACTTCTACAATAAAAAAAAAAATCTGCCTCTGACATTTTTAAAATGTAGCAGCTGGACGAGGTGGGACGAGGTGCCTGCAAAACTTGTAGAAGTTTTGTGGTTAAAGCTATTGTCCAGAATGTCAATAGGCACAGGGGTCAAAGGGCCTCAAGTTTAAACTTTCTGGAGTGTTGTGTCCAGTTCTGGGCCCCCCAGTACAAGAAGGATGTGGAGCTGCTGGAGAGAGTTCAGCGCAGGGCCACGGGGATGATCAGGGGCCTGGAACATCTGCCCTATGAGGAGAGGCTGAGGGAGCTGGGCCTGTTCAGCCTGGAGAAGAGAAACCTGAGAGGGGACCTGATCAGTGTCTGTAAGTACCTCAAGGGAGGCAGTGATGGGGCTGGCCTCTCTTCAGTGGTGGCCACCGGCAGAACTAGAGGAAATGGCCACAAACTGAAGCACCAAAAGTTCCACAGGAATTTAAGGAAAAAATTCTTGACAGTGAGGGTGACGGAGTCCTGGAACAAGTTGCCAAGAGAGACTGTGGAATCTCCTTCGCTGAAGATTTTCAAACCTGCTTGGATGCCCCCCCTGTGCCACATGCTCTAGGTGACCTTGCGTGTGCAGGGGGGTTGGGCTAGATGATTCCTAAAGGTCCCTTCCAACGTTAATGATTCTATCATTCTATGATTCTAAGTGACCTGCCCAAAAAACTCAGGACAGACTAGCAGACTGTCAGTCATTGCGTAGTTACATACAGCTTTGACCCAGGACACAGCTGTTTCATGTTAAAGATACAGCAACATGGGATGACACTGAAGGAGGAAGAATCTGGCATTCTCTCCTGCCTTGGGCTATATGTGTTATTCTTTTTGCAAGTATCATCAAGGGGTTGAACCAGCTAAAAGCAAATGTCTTGCCTGTTTTGTTTTGTTTACAACTAGATCCATTTCCCAGATGGCTGCGTGATCAGTAAAGATCCTGTGCATGGCATAAGAGAAGGAACTGAACATGTAGCTGCACATGATGCAAATGAGAGGACTGGTTCTCTCAAAAGTGTCCTGCATCGCACCTTGCTTGCTCTGGAATAGATTCAAGAATGCCTCTGTGGTTAGTACTGCCCTGGAGCAGCTCTAGGCATTTTCATAGTTAGTATTTTTTATTGACTTCCCGAGGCTCTTAGCTCAGGATCAGAAGTCCTTTATCCTTGATCTGTCTTTCCTGTTCTTTGAAAGAAAAATAATGACACTAGAAGAAATAGTACTAGTATCCATAGGAATTTAATGGTTGTGTTAGGGCACAATTTCAGGACATAAGCGAAAAAAGTTCTGCAGGAGGAGATATAGTATCTTTCACTAGATCAACAAATACAGCTGGAAGGGTAGACAGATTTTGGGGCACACATGCTCTCCTGCAAGTTTAAAATAGAAAGAGACAGCTTGTCTAAAATATTAATTTAATGATTTATTTACAAATTGAATATCAAAAAAGGAAAGTTACATTAGAGAAAGTTTGATTCCTAGCAAGAAAATTATCTCTTTCTTTATGATAAGTATCAATATTCTGGAGATCTTGATAAACAAGTAGTTCATCACCTAGATGAGCAAATTTAACAGTTGTTGGTTATGCAATGTTTATATGATTTTTGATTTTTAATATTTCACTCCATAAATTTAAGCTGCCTCATTTAACTGAAATATACAGGCTCTTCTCTCAAATATATTTTTTGCAATATTATTGATTAAGTTGCATAAAATATGCCCATAAAATTCCTCTTTTGGAGGAATTGTACAGTAACATTAAAGTTAATGGTTTTGCTGATAAATTACTGAGTTTACACATCCTTGCCAAGGCATTTCACTGATTACATACTTAGTGGGCAGAGACTTTTATGTGTTAATAAACTGAAATTATACAAGTGCTAATGTTTGAAATATGTGTATACAGATTTGGAAACAGCTATCCACATATATACAAAAAATTAGCTATAAGCTAGGGCTTCCTATAGTAAAAGTTGCACTCTTAATAGAAAAATATGAGCAAGCAAATATATACTGCAAAAAAGTTAATAGGCAATGCTTGTCATATGAGTCCCTGAGGCTTATCAAAAAAAAAAAAAAAAGGCCAAAATCATGGCATGGAATTGGCTCAAAATAGTTTCAGGCTAAATCGATTTTTTACCACCAGTAGCCATTCCATGTAAATTGTGCAGTTAGACCACTTTTATATGACAGCTTGTATTGCATTTGTTTTATTGCAACATCACATTTATTAGAGCTGATGGCTTGAAGAGGAGAAGAAAAGACCCAAATGCAAAACTGCATGCTTAATATAATCCAGTAAAGAACAAAGTATCTCCTCCCTAATGATAACGCAAGACAGAAATAAAAGGGGCTTTTATTAGTCTACAGCATTTCTTATGTAAGATTCTCTCCTGTATATCCTAGGCGAAGCGATCCTGTGTCTTCAGTGGCATATCACGCACTTCTGAGTGCTATTTGCTATTTTCTTTTGGTGTTTAATAATTCATTTTCTTTTCTTTCATCCTTAGTACTGGGGAATTTCTTAAGACAGATATGCTTTCCATAGATTATTATTTGTTCATATTATGGCAATTCCTAAACTGTGTTGGTTATATCTAAACACAAAAAGATGCCTTCTCTGCTCTCAAGAGACTGCAAAGAGTTGTATCCTGGTAAATATGATTTTTACCCTCACTGTCACGCTTTCAGCATACTGTTGCACTGCACTGGAAGGCTGTCCTGGCCTGACAGTGATGAGTCTCAGGGCTCTTTGGGGCTCACTGTAGCCTGAACTTGGTCCAGCCTGGTTTGGCAATTGCCTAACAGAGAAATGGCCATTGCCTCTAGAGTCCAACAGATAGCCAAGCTGTAGCAAACAAAAGCTCGACTGGGGCTGGGGGAAGCAATTGTGATACCATCCTTAGCTGGAACTGGTGAGGAGGAAAGTGGCTGTGTTAAGAAAACATATAAAAATGTCCAAGAGGAAGGTTGGCCAGAAAGAAATCCCTGTCATGACCTAGCAAAGACCTCAGGGTGCAGAAAACTTGGTACAATTCCTCTCCATGCTTCTGAGGAAGGCTTAAAACCATCAGCCTTGGAACCCACAGGAAGGATCAGCACCACGCTAGAGGGAGAAAGTAGGTGCTGGATTTTTTTTTCTTTTCTTTTTCCCTTCTTTTTCCTTTTCCATTTCTTTTCCTTTTCCTTTTCCTTTTCCTTTTCCTTTTCCTTTTCCTTTTCCTTTTCCTTTTCCTTTTCCTTTGCTTTCTCTTGCTTTTGCTTTGCTTTTCCTTTTTTTTCCTTTTTTCCTTTTTCCATTTTTCCCTTTTTTCTTTCTTTATTTTTTCTCTTTTCCTTTTTTCCTCTCTTTCTCTTTCCCTTTTTCTTTTTTTTCTCTTTTTTCCCTTTCCTCCTTGCTTTGCCTTGTCTTGCTTGTTTATGTTTTCTTTTTCTTTCTTTTTTTTTTTCCATAAAGTTAAGAATAGCAATAACTAATTTCTTGGGGTTTGGAGTTCTTCTTGCCTTTTTCCCTTTTTTTTTCTTTTTTTTTCATTTGAAGAGATATATATATTTTTTTTTTACTATGGAGGCAGTGGGAAGGAAAAATAGCCAAATAAAGAAAATAAAATTACCAAAGGATTATTAAGAATGGAGTATGTGCTTATGTATCATCTCACAAACTCATGGCTATCTACCTCCTGACTGTTCAGTGTAGACACTGGGTATGCAGCTAAGGCAAAGACTTGCAGATTGTAAAGACAATCTAGGCAGATTTAGCCTGGAAAGCAATGACTTTGAAAAGAATCTGAATGTTTATGGTGCATAACAAGTTAAATGTGAGCTCCCAATAGGGAGAGTTAGATAAATAGACAGTAAAATCTATTATAAAATTAGGTGGGGATATTATCTTTGTATTAGTGCAATGACTATTGGAATGCAGTGCCCTTTGTAGTAATTGCAATTGGAGAAAGTTTGGAGAAAATCCAGAAGACTTATTAAAAATGTGGAAGCAGGCCTCCTTGAGGGTTTTAATCTGCTTATCAAAGAGATAAAAGAGATAAATGTAAGGGGGGATGTGTATGTGCTTCTGCATGTGGGTGACTGACTGTCTCGCATACTAGAAGTATCTCCTGGCAAACAAAACTTTGATCAAGGCTTCTATAATATATCAGACAAAAGTTTAACAAAATTCAATGGCTGGCAGCTGAAGTAAGACAAATTTAGAATGAAAGAAAAAGGCTTCAGTTTTTAACACTGAAGATAATTAACTCGTGAATACCTTGACAAAAATGTGGTTATATTTTCCAGGCAATTTTAATTAAAACTGGATATTTTTCTCCAGGATCTTTTCTAATTCTGGCAGGAATTAATTCAAGTAAATCTTATAATCTTTGTTATTTAAGAGATCAGATTAAATTATCATAAAGATTTTTTCTGGCTTTGTCATCTGTGTTCTTCAAAGTCTTCTCTCATTTACATTTTTATCCTATATAGACATTTTTGTGTACCCTTTTCCTCAGGAGTTGCCTTTTCTTGGGCATAACTCCAAATTCCTTCCCTTTTCTGTAGGAAAAAAGGCCTATGCCTCCTTCCCTTGGGTCCCTATTCCACAGAGCCCAGTTCACATATGTATTTTGTCTCTATGTTTCAGAAGATGAGCATGAGTGAGTCAATACACCTAAGCTGTGAAATGTCAAAAATGTTTTGATTTTTTAATCAGCAACATGCCCTCTGGAAAGAGACAGTGGGCAATGTGCATTAGCTAAGATAAATATCAGGGGTTTGAGAGTGAATTGGACGTGGTTAATGCTATTCTTTGGATGTGCAAAGCTTAAATATCTTTAACTTTTTGAAGGGCCATATTTTTCCAGGAGAGAGATATCTGTGGAATCACTGTCCCACATCATTGCAGAGCTCTCAGAGTGGTCCGTTTTTAAAGGAATTCTTTACTACAGCAGAGGTACTACTCCTATATAAGCTTTATGAAGAGAAAATCAATGAAAGTCCAAATTAGGTTTTCACTGTGTCAGGTGTTTGGCAACAGCCAAACAAAAAAAAATCATCCTGTAAGATATGACAGACTGATAAATTAATTTGTATGCTTACAGGAAGTATTTTCCTGAAATGAAAAGATACCTGAGATGGACTCTGGAAAGGCTTACAGGCACTTAATCGTTCAAGACATTATTTGTTAAAAAAATATGAAACAAAACAAAGAAGTAAACAAGCAAACAAAAAAAACAGGTTTAGAGATCAATCAGACTTTCATGCACAAAAATGAGGCTCTTGTCCTGAGAAAAGAAAGGGCTATTAAGGGATATGATTTTCATATGTGTCAGGAAGAGGTGCAAAAAAGGGAATGGCAGCTGGAGAAGCAAGAAGAGAGAAAAAACTGCACATTCTCTCTCATCTATTTTGTATACTTTTATTTTCAGTTTCCCTCAAGTGTGATTTCTGGCTCTTTTCTACTCTCTATTAACTTTTTTCACTCTTTTCACACTTTATAGCATAAAAATAATTATTTCTCACATTTCTGCTCAGTGCATTTTCTTTCTCTCTGTCTTATACCACTGTCAATATCCAACAAGAACGCTTCCCAAACTTTTTGCAAGTGCACCTGCATTTTGGTCACATCTGTGTTCACAACACAGCTCTAACAACTGCTGAAGTCCATTGGAAAAATAATTTTACTTGTTGTTCAGAAGCTAAGGTAAGTTGATTACAGACATGAATTCTGCCCCTCTTCCCTGGAGGAGCTGAGCAGCTGTTGGCAATTAAAAATTCCCCACATAGCATGAACATTTCTTGAACCCCTCTAAAGGTTGGAAAACATGACCGTACTTTGACACTCTTTCTATTCTTCGAAATTTCATTAAGAAATCTGTGTTAAGATTGATTAGCCCAATAGTTGTGTACCGATGGTAGAACCAAAGTCATGCTTTGTGAATAAAGTGAAAAAGGATGTCTTGAAGTCTTGAAGTGAATATTTATTAGAGAACTCCAAGAATTACAAGAGAGCCAATAGAACTGGACATTAATCTCTAAGATCTCTTGCAATTTCACTAACAGTTGCATCTTACCTTAATATGGTTTTTGAACTAAAATGAAGGGACATGCCAATGAAACTTTTTCAGTTTTTGATAAGACAAGTCTTTATCCATTTGATGGTAAGGTTGTATTCACTTATTCTCTCTGTGTGATGTTCATCTGTGAAGGTATCATTATTTATGCCAGTTATGACTGTGAAAAAGTCATTAAAAAAAAAAAGCTTCCGTATAGGGATTGAATAGGGATTCAGGACAGTGACTTTGAAAAACGAAAACAAAAAAATCCCACAAAAACCTGTACTAATAAAACACTTTTTTTTTTTTTTTTGGTACTATTAATCCATTCAGGAACTGCTTTAAGCTAAACTCCTGAACTGAATCTCAGATGCCGTGGGATTGCTGCATACCAGCAGAATCTTTCATATATGAACAAACTTTTTTTTGCATGTGGGAGGATGATGGGATTAGAATGCATATCATATTTTTGACACAAATTGGAATGATCAACCTGACATAATGTTTTGTTGTTCTGGCAAAAAATTCTGAGCTTTGGCCTCTTAAATGTCATGGAGTTTTCATAGGAAAGATTTTTATTAGGAAATGTCAAAGCAAATATCTAAGTATGGGATGGCTCAAAGCTGCCTGTCATACATAGAGTATTGATGGATTCTTGGCTATGCCTTTTGTTAAGTAAATGAGAATACTGGCTGCATGAATTGTGGTTTCATGTCTAAATGCAAGAGCTGCCCACGCAAAACCTGTGTTGGAACTTCTGAAGCTGACATGGTCGATAGAAGTGAGAAGTTCTGATTCAAAATAGAGAATCAGGACATCTGTTTCAAATTTCATGCTTTTGGGGGGATATGATGAAGGGGGAACACATTAATGTGACAAACACTGATTTATTTCAAACTTTATTTCAAAGATAAAGATATGAAAGTGAAGGTACTAAAATATTTCCATGTTTCCATCACTGTAAATGATGGATACATCTTAACTCTTTCTTCCAACCTTAGAAGTTAACATTCCCCAATATGATTTAGGTAGGCAAAGTGGAGCATAAGACATTAGAATTCTTTCTTAACGGTTATATCAAGAAGGCATGTCATATTACATACAGAATCGACTTCTGTGCACTTGACCCAAGTCTGGCTGGCATGTGCACCTCTGCACACAGCAGTGCTATTGCTTTCCTAAGCAGTATCTCAAATAACAGGCTTACTACAACACTGGACTGTCCAGTTACCATTTTTATCACTGTGTTGTCATTCTCCTAGTTATCATTTCCCAATGCAGTTAAGGATACATACTATATACAGAATATATATAGATATCATACATATTACATATTGAATAGACAACAAATATGTACCATACACAGTAGACAAATGAATAACTTAGTAGAACATTTTTCATAAAGTCAAGCAATGAGCAAAATTTTGTAAACAGCTGTGTAAGAAAATAACATTTATTCCGTTAAAATAAAGACATAGCATTGTATCACAAACACAAACTTAAAATCCAAGAGACAAACCTAGGAAAATGTTTTTACAATCATTCAGAACAGAAATAGAAAACAGCAGACAGTTTTGTTTAAGTTAAAAAAAAATTCTGAGAAGCTCCACTGAGTAGACACATCATGGGAAGACATTTTGGAATGCCTCTTAAAAATTGCATATTGGCTCTTTTCATCAAATTAACATAAATATACATATTTTAATACTTGATTAATTGATGAGCAATATGTAGCTGAAAATGTAAATAAAGGAGAAAGCCCTGTGACACATCCAGCATGCAATATTTTAACTGAAAGCTGCCTCCAATTGTCTGTGTGTATGATCAAAGCAATGTGAAAGACAAGTGCCTTCCACTTTCCCAGATAACTGTTGCGCCACTTTATTTGCTAAGTGTAAGTGCTTCCCTTGCTCTTTTTACTATAGTAATATTTTTCTTGATACACGTTACCCCCCACCAAAAAAAAGAATAGATCTATACAACTTAGGTATAAAAGTCTCAGCAAAATGTCAACTACATCAGGAAATATGTGATTATACAATATTAATAAAAATTCTAGCATGTGTAGAAGTGAGATTTAATTTTCAAAGAAGATGCATTGAGAGATGGCTAGAAAGAAAGGAATACCTGTTTTATGTATCAAAAGACAAATCATTGGAGGAGGCACCAGTGAATCAATGTAATGTTTCTGTTTGGCACTTTCAAAGTTACATACATCTATGATTTTTCAAATGAGTCAAAATTTTCCCTCTCCTCTCCACACTCAGTTTAAACTTTGTTTAATTTGATAAATATCAGTCCTTATGAAAAGCTATAGAAAAGCAGAATTATGTGCAATCTCACTTATATTTTCTCTAGTCTTTCCAGTACGTGGGTCATTTATAATCTCATAAGGGAGTAAGGGTGAGTTTAATTAAAGGCAAACAAAAATTAACTGCAAAAAAAATAAGATGTATGAATATTCTTAAGTTAGAAAATTATTTAGAGGTTGTGCGTAGTCCTGCTTTGTCTAATAATTTCACTACTGCTTTCTAATTTGAGATTTTGTTTGGAGTGCATTTAGGCTAGGGATGACAATCTGGGCTACAAAACTTACTTCTAAAGAGTCTTTAATCATCTTTTCTTGTTTTACTCTACCTCACAAAATAAGCTAAGTGTTTGTGTTTAGGTGCAAAAATATAGTGGCTATACTGTGCTAGTGTATTTTGTACAGGCATCAGCTGATGACTTGCTAAACTGCTATAATTTCTTGTGTGTATTATAGTGCCATATAGTGTCTCAATCTAGCTTCAGTTCTGATGGGTCTTTTTACGTCTGATCTTGGGAGCTAGATTCAGCTAAACTCATTTTAGGAGTCATAAAGCATTTCTCTAGTACCTATAGAATCTGGAGAGACTAGGTATGGGTATATACAGTGGTCTTATACCCTGTCTTATAAACTCTACCCTGTTATAAATTTTCCTCAGCTAATGAATAAGCTGAATTAGAGCTGAAATGTACTTGACAAGTCCATATGCCTTAGTAACATGTACTCTGGTACTATGTGTAGTACCATTTCTTTTACAGTGGCATGTTACCCACTCTGTGGCATGTTGGAATCGATTCCTACAGGGGCAGAGTGATGAAAATTGTGGGAGCTTGTCCAAAGTTTTTCCTCCTCTGAGATTTCTCAGAAAGAATTAAAGAGAAGCAAACCTTAATATCAGTTGAAAATGCTCTTGTCATTCTGTCTCTCACTGAAGGGACTTTTCTTGGTAAAAGTCATTAACAGGTCAGAAGATTTTAAATTGCCCCCACAAATCTGTATTACATCTTTAGAAAGGCTTTCAATAATTGGGATTACTGTGGTGAAAATCCTCCAGCAGGTCACGTCCATTGCAAGGAAACTTTGCCATAAAGTTTTACAGCTGTATTTTGTAACCATGGAGTAAGGAAGGACTTCAAGAGCACTTTTAAAAGAAGCCCTTCAATAATGTCAAAATTCCATCTCAAATATTAATAGTTTATGGATAGCTTTGTATTGTAATACTACATTCATTTAGCTTTGGTCTGCTGCATTACTTATGCAACTCCCACACTAGTGCAAATCTTTTCCATGGGATACAAAAATATAACTGTCATACATACATTACCAATTGTTCCTCATCTAATTCTATGTTAAATGTATTAGCTAAACAATAGGACAAGCTTTAGTATAATGGTCCTAATCAAGTCATAATTCAAAGCACAAAATGAAACCTGACACTATACAATGTTTGATTTGAAATACTTCAAAATTGGTATTGTACTATTGTAATAATTTTTAAAATATTTTAATAAAATCAGAAGAATACATAGGGAAAAGTCCCTTTTTAATGCAATGTCAAAAACTTATAGGCATTAAATCTATGGGAGTGATTACATAGAGTGATTTTACTCAAAGCAATATATGTTCTGTACAAAAGGTTACTATAAGGAGGAAGCATTACTTCTATGAAAGTTTTCAGATCAGGAATTAGATAGGATTTAACTGAGGCTCAATTCTCTTTCAGTGAGTTGAATTTCATTCACTTACCAAAATCTGTTATCGACTCTTCTACCTTCTTAAGAAAAAATAAAAAGCATCATCACTTTCAGTAGCCAGTGCATTTCTTTTGGTATATTCATGTATCATAACTTAACAAACAGACTTAACTCAAAACTGAAGGCAAACTTTGGAGAAAGGGAGTGCCTTTAAGTAGCTGCCATCTTAAATAAAATGTAACTAACATTGGGTAGGACATTGAGCTTTTGTATATCTTTAGTTTATATTTTTAAATTCCTTTTACTTGATGGATAGAAAGGAAGTTTTATTTTTAAAATTTTGAAAAATATTCTCCTTCCTTTTTGAGAAAATTGTAAAAAGTAGTAGGGAATACAATAGTAGTAGAGAATTTAAGGAATAAAAAAAAAGTAGTCTATGCTAGCATATTAAAATAGAATACTCCCTTTGGGTCTGTTTATGCCTGTAAAGAAAATCAGTAAAGATTGCACTGAAGAAAGAAGCAAGATGAAAAATAAGGACTTCCAGACTCAGAGAATTCCTGTTCTTTTAATTACAGTTCACATAGGTGAAAATTACTATACATGTAGTCTTCCATCCTAAAAATTTGTCTTTGCATAAATGCTCTGTTTCCCTGTAAAGACTAGAATTTGTGTGTGGCCTAGCAATAGAAAATAAAGATGTTTGCAAAATTTTATACAACAATGGGTATAATTTAATTTTTGAAGGCACTGAAAACTAACCTCATTGGTTCTGCCATGCAGGAAGCATTCCTTCCTTTTTCAAGTCACTATAAAATAAAGTTATCCAATTTGTACATCCAGGCAAGATTCCTTAGCCTTTAAACACAGGTCATCCCGCCTCACATAAGAATATTATGATATAAGCATTCTCTGATTTTCAAGACTAGGCAGGATGTCAGTTGGTTGGGCTTCTAACTGTTATTTTATTTGGTCTGTCAGTAGGCCTTTATAAAGGAGAGGTTTTGTAATCGTTAGGTAAGTAGTAAGAACTACTCTTTCCTGAACAGCATATGTGCAGTTGAAATATTCAAAGAATCACAGAATCCTTAAGGTTGGAAGGGACCTTTAGAGATCATCTAGTCCAATCCCCATGCTCCAGCAGGGACACCTACAGCACGTGGCACAGGACTGTGAAGGAGAGAAGGACATTCCACGGCATCTCTTGGCAACCTGTTCCAAGGCTCTGCCACCCTCACTGTCAAGAATTTTTTCCTTAAGTTCCTGGGGAACTTTTGATGATTCAGTTTGCGGCTGTTTCCTCTGGTTCTGTCGGTGGCCATCACTGAAAAGAGGCCAGCACCATCCTCCTCACTGCCTCCCTTGAGGCATTTATATACACTGACAGGTCCCCTCTCAGCCTTCTCCAGGCTGAACAGGCCCAGCTCCCTCAGCCTTTTCTCATAGGGCAGATGTTCCAGGCCCCTGATCATCCTTGTGGCCCTGCACTGGACTCTCTCCAGCAGCTCCACATCCCTCT
>JAUBNY010000183.1:871575-884548 GCA_032275445.1 Crypturellus soui
ACCTCCCTCGACCTGCTGGAGACACTCCTCTTAATGCATCCCAGGATGCCATTGGCCTTCTTGGCCACGAGGGCACATTGCTGCCTCATGGTCAACTTTTTGTCCATACTTCCAGAACTTGCCCAGGAAGAAGGCGTCAAAAGCCTTGCTAAAGTCCAGGTAGACGACATCCGCCACTGTCCCCTCATCTACCCAGCCGGTCATTCTGTCATAGAAGGTGATAAGGTTAGTCAAGCATGATTTGACTTTGGTGAATCCATGATGACTACTCCTGAGCACCTTCTTATCCTCCAAATGTTTGGAAGCAACAGCCAGGATAAGCTGTTCCATCACTTTTCCAGGGATAGATGTGAGGCTGACTGGTCTGTAGTTGCCTGGGTCGTCCTTCTTGCCATTTTTGAAAACTGGCGTGACATTGGCTTTCTTTCAGTCCTCCGGCATCTCCTGCATTTTTCAGGACATTTTGAAGATGATGGAGAGTGTCTCAGCAATAACATCTGCCAGCTCACACAACACTCTCGGGTATATCCCATCACGACCCATGGATTTGCGGGTTTCAAGTTTCCCCGTGCTCTCTAACCCAATCTACCTCTACCCAGGGCAAGTCTTCCTCTCTCCAGGCACCTTCTCTTGTCTCTAGGGTCTAGGACTCCAGGGGGATGCCGTTGGTAAACACTGAAGTGAAGAAGGCATTCAGTAGCTTTGCTTTTTCTGTGTCTTTTGTAACCAGGGCATCCACCCCATTCACCAGCGGACCCACGTTTTGCCTAATCTTCCTTTTGCCATTGATATATTTGAAAAGGCTCTTCTTGTTATTTTTAACGTCCCTTGCCGGATTTAATTCCATTTGGGCCTTAGCTTTCCTTGTCGCACCCCTGCATTCCCTGGTAACATTCTATATTCCTCCCAAGGAACCTGTTCTTTTTTCCACTTTATAATGCCTTCTGATTGAGTTTCGCCAGCAGCTCCTTGCTCATTCACGCAGGCCTCCTGTCCCCTCTGCCTGACTTCTTACTCAAGTACACTGCTCCTGAGCGTGGAGGAAGTGCTGCTTGAATACTGACCAGCTCTCTTGGGCCCCCTTCCTTCTAGAGCCCCAGCCCATGGGATTCTTCCGAGGAGGTCTCTGGAGAGGCCAAAGTTGGCCCTCCTGAAGCTCATGGTGGCAAGGCTGCTTACAGCCCTTCTTCTTCCTCGTTGGAGCCTAAACTCAACCTGTGCAGCTGAGGCTGCCCCCTACCTTCCTTCACATCTCCAACAAGTCCCTCTCTATTTGCTAGTACAGGCCCAGTAGCCCACCTCTCCTCATTGGCTCCTCCACAACCTATGTCAAAATTTTATCATCAAAGCTCCGCAGGAACCTTCAGGACTGCTTATGCTTGGCTGAGTTATCTTTCCAGTTGATGTCAGGGTGGACATGAGAACCAGGGCCTGTGACCGTGACACTATCTGCAGAAGGCCTCATCAGCTTCCTCGTCCTGATCAGGTGACCTGCAGCAAACGCCTACCACATTAGCCTGCCCTCTAGTCCTTACCCACAATCTCTCAACTCGCTCATCACCCACCACCAGCTTAAACTCTATGCATTCCAGTTCCTCTCTCACATAAAGAGTTGCTGGTCTGAAGCAGATTTTCTCATATCTTGGACAGGCGTTGTATATGACGTTAGCTTGGGTCCTGCAGTCATTTCTTTCTCTATTTCCAGTCTGTTGTGAGAAAATCTGTCTTTCTGAAAAAAAAAAAAAAAAGATGTTTTATCACTTGTGATAATTTCTGGTTTTCATGTAACTTCATTTTCACATGAAAAGACATTGTGTTGGAAAATTCCCCCAAAGCTCTAGCTCCAGGTACATTTGAGATCAGATGTCTTCTCATCTGTAAAGAAGCATTGCAAAAGCTTGACGCTCAGGGAAATTCATACTTTATTCTGGGAGATAAATAAGATTTGACAAAAAAAATCTTGGGTGCCTCCCCTGGCTCCAAATTTGATATCAACTAACTTTGAGGAGGCAAAGGGAACTGAGCATTTTGGTGTGATTTTTTTAATGTCTATCTCAAACATGGTTAAATTTTAGTATTTTATTTGCAGATGCATTTTTTTTTAATTTTGTCTTTGTTGCACAATATGATGCCATGATGCCATATTGCAGACACATTGGGGTGTAGCTGTATGTTTTTGGACAGCTAGCTCTTCACCACAATAAATACAATGTCTTCCAGAGCCAGAGTAGTAATATTTTCAGATTGCGCCCTTGATACCTCAAAAGAAAAAAAAGAAGTGATCTTTTAAATAAACCATTTTGTTCTGCCAGAATATTTGTGATTTTTATGTTAGTTCTCTTCATCTATTTCAAAGTTAAGATATAGTAGGCCTCTTCTAAACAAATAAATACAAAGTAGAGTGATGGAAAACAAGATTCATGTTGCTGTGCTTTTTCTTGGTCTGTCTATGTACTTTGTTCATATTGAATCATGGTTCTTTAAGCTTCAGGGGCCTTGAAACAAGTACCTACTAACTTATATCCAACTGTTTAAAAGTGTCTATCTAGCCAGTCATAACATATTCCAATATTTCTGCAGAATGAAATGTGGATTTATATGTCTACTACACCAGAAATTTGAAAATCTCAAGAAAAGCTTCTTTCTAAAATATGTATATCTATTAACTATATGCTTTAAAGCTATATGCTTTAGATGAAGTACAGCTATTAAACTCCCCAATAAGAAAAATGAATGTTTTTTAATTAAAAGTTGTTCTAAGTTAGTGGCCAAAGGCCAAAAACGATTGCATATATGATAGTAGGCTTTTTTTTTCCCTTTTCCCAGTTATGTTAGTGATTTATTAGTTTTCATATTAACTTTCTGCTCTTTGCCAAGTGACTAGAAAACTTTATTGAGTTGTAATCATACATACTTTATTTGGAGCTGGGAATTCATTTTGGAGATCCAGGGTGAATATACCCATTTTCTAAGAGGCTATTAGACTGTTCTATTACAGAGGCCATTGCTAAGAGGAAGATTTTAAAAAGAGTAGTCGTTTATGTACCTATTGAATAGTCACCACTTGTATCTTGGGTTAATGTCTTAAAGCAGCTAGCAAAAATGGAAGTTCCCAGTTTAGGTAAATACATTCTTTTCTTTATGTGTATGTGAGTTTGTTGCTGGTATGAGTTGTGCCTGTTTCAGAAAGAGCATTCATTTATTTTCCAAAAAGCAAAGCTTTATCTCAGTTTAGAGCAACCAAAGCAATTTATTTGATTTTCTTTTCTTTTGATTTAAAAATCATATGCCATATATGATTTTTATCAACATGTAGAGTAGAATTTCACCAAGTGGTTTCTACTCCATATTCATGCAGAAATAGCCTCAGTTCATAGAAAAGTTTCTGTCATCTCTCTCATCTAGCTCCTGTATCACAGAAATAGGAGCTGTAGTAACTTTTTAAAGATTAAAATCTATCAAACTGAAAGAAGAGCTTAAGAAGAAGACAGGTAAGGAGAAATAGGCTATCAGTAGTCTGCTGAAGCTCAAAGAACAATTAGTTATTTTTTTCAGATGGTATTTCTTATTTAATGTACCATATTTGGCAAACTCATACAGAAACTCAGTGCCATGTTTTCTAAATTTGTGTCCATAACATAAACAATAAACTAATTTTTCTTTTGTTAGCTTTCTTAACAGGCACTGAGCTAAACTGTTTTTTTATTTTGCAGTCTGCCAGCAACTTTATGCAGCTGCATAGAAGAAAAAGAAAAGGATAGATATTGGAACTGGTAGGAAAGGAAGGAATATGGATCCGAATGACAGAAAAAAAAAAAAGAAAAAAAAGTCCCAACTTCTGGCTGCTGTATTGCCTTCAGATCAGTGTCAAATTATGTATGCGATGATGATGGAGTGTTGAAAGCTGAAGTGTTAGAAGAGTACTTCTCATGCTCTCTGTACAGGTCAAAGAACTGTATAGAAGCTGAATTTTGAGAGTACCAAGACTGGAAGAGTTTTTTCATATATCTAGATACTGTGAGATTTTCTGTCTTTTCTTTCCTTCTTTTTTTTTTTTTTTTGCGAGCAGTGCAATAGCTTTTGTCTGTGGAACAGGAAAATTTGCAACCTTTTTGGGGCTCACTGGCTCTGTTCTCTACTATAAAACAGAACAGAACAGAGAACTGATCCTGTAGTAATAGTAAGACTCAGTAAGAAGAGTAATTAAGGAGGGCTTTGTAGTGACTCAGGTTCTCAGGTATTCTTTTGATTTAAATGTTTGGCCTAAAAAAAAAAAAAACCTGAAAAATCCCTCACCTCAGTGTAGTATCTAAAGCTTCTACATTGAACTGTGAGCTGGAGTGAGGAGTAGCTTGAGACTCAGTAGAGCATTACTAAGAAAACAAGGAGTATGGCCTTTCAGATCCTACAGGATCAAAGTATTAAAAGTCTTTTGCATGAGATGTGCAATCTTAGAATCAATATGCTACTTAACACAGTGAACAAATCCTTCAGTACTGAGGAAATACATTCTGATTAGCTCAACTGATAAAATTTGCTATTACATTCTCTAACTGCTGGACCCTGCACAATTACTTTCTCAACAGAGGCTGTAAATAAAGCAATGAGTTTGTCTGATCTTCCATATACGAATAGGGACATGCAAACCTTTGCTTAATTGAACTATGAAATGGAACAGTGGCTTAAGCAGTGTGTAAAATCTTGGCCATTAAGAGAAATGCTGCTAAGGAAGACATTTCTATATAGTTCTATATATCTTGTCCTACTCACCTTATTTAAAGTGACACAGTGGGACCTAACAAAATGTAAATTCTCTCAGATTTTAGCCATAAAAGGTTTTGTAGGGTGATCAGATAAGTAGAGAAAGTTAGTTTGAAAGATACCTGAATAGACAGTGATGTTGCTGACTGCCATATTGACATGACTATAGTTGTTACTCTGCCTCAGTGTTTTTTCTTGACAACCAGTCCAGATTTGTAGAGAACAATATGCACTATACACTGAAAATGAATAATCTGATGTAGGAACTCACAGCCTTAATGCTAGCCTTAATGATTATCCCTTGGTAAGAAGGGTGAGACAAGTGAATGCAACATAATAAACTGTTCTGTGCTGAATGTGTTTTACAAAGCAACTGCACAAAGCCAACACTTGCTGAAATCCTTTGAGTAAACACTGTTATTACTACTAGTTATGATCAATCTTGTATAATCAAGTAGCACAGAACCTTGTTATCTAAACTGGGGATAAGTAAGTGGAAAGGAACAGACAAAAGGAATCCTTCTTCTAATCCTAGACAAGGAATTCTGACAGGCTTGAAATATGTGATTTGGTTCTATAACATAAAATAAATCCAGATTACTATGTCAGTTCCCAAAATAAAAGCACACTTTTTTTTTTTTTTTGTGAAAGAATGTCTTGGAATAACATGAGTTATTTCTATATAGTGACAGTGTCAGATTAGTGGATGGAAAAAGCAGTGGATGGAGTTATGGACACCTCAGTTGCTAAAGTTGCTTTTAATATGTATAAATCCAGTCTAAGTACTTCTTTAGTCTAAAACATTCCTCAGAGTTTAATTCAGATTTTATCAATTGACCATATCAATTGGCCTGGTAAGTCCTCCATGGCATGTAACAACAGACTATCTGCCTCCACAGCATATTTCCCACACATTTGTTAAATGAGAAAAACCTTGAATGACAGACTCTTCCAGGGAAAATCATTCCATGGAGTGGGGTGGTGGAAAGTTTCAGTCTGAAGATGGAAGTACTGCACAAAATCTGTATAGACTTTGGTCAGCTGAAAGCTGCTGCTCAGAGTACACCGCTGCAAACTACATCTTGACTCTCATACCTTGTTTCCGGTTTTGGATTAACTGGTTGTTAATTGCATGAAAGATTATGTGGAAAAAAAACAGTACCCAAACTTATAGGCAAAATCACCTTGAAATGACCTTTGTAAACAGACTACTTCATTTCACTTTTATGAAGTACATTTGATAAAAAGTAGATAGAAGAGATTACAGTAAGTTAGGAGGATGAGTTCTACCTGAGTCATGGAACATCACATCTGAAACAGTTAAGAGCAAATTAGTTACTATTCTGTTCTAGGGCAAATCCCTAGAACAGTATTAGTTCAAAATTAATTTTATTAATTTTCAGAGGCATTATGATTTTTCACTCTTGGTAAGCAGAGTCTTCATTTCTTACTAGTACTGCCCTATAAGTGGATGCAGACACATTGTAATACTGCTTTTTTTCACTAAAAAAAAGATGGATAAATTTACTGCCTGAGGAAATTTAAGTAAATTAATATCATTCTTGAAGAGAACCTATTATTACTCGATTAAACATGTATTTCAGCTGATTACTTTTGATGATCAGTAAAGATGTAATAGAGGTATCAGTAGCAATGACTATTCCTTTAGACTACAGGTGATCAACTTCAGAAGTATTCCTACTTGCGGAGAGAGAAACCACCTACAGGGACATAACTAATAAGAAGTAGTGGGGCAAACTCTTTTATATATATTCCAGAGTCAGATTAGCTATTTTAGGACATTCTTGAAGGAAATGGAAGACTGGGGTTCAAATTCTCATAATCTCCCATAGTTTAATTAAGCCATAACCTATTCATGTCAAACAGAGTCACTTTCTCTTTGAACTTTGCTCTGATTATGTGTTTTGTTTTATTAAAACCAAATAAACTTTAGCTGCTTTAGAAAATAAAGGCCGTTTGTGATAATAAATTACTCAAAATGCACTAAAAGCTTTAGATTTGGACTTAATTAATTTTCTTGCTTGAAAAATTACAGTTCAATGAAATGGAGGGAAGAAACAGATTGTTGAAAAGAAAAAATAGCTTTGAGTGTGAAAATAATCTACTATCATTCTGAAAGCCAACTTATATTTTTTAAGAGTTTGGATTGCATAATGTTGTAAATATCTGATGAAATCTCAGTTTTGTATAATTTCTAAAAAAAAATCATGATCTCTGTTCAGTTTGTTTACAGCCCCCCTCCCCTACCCACATGCTCACACTTCTCTTTTGCAAGTACTCTGGCTATTTACTTATAAGCTTGGAATTTAGAGGAATTATGCCATCTTGCTCAGCCCAGTGCTCTAAGTGATGTTAATGATTTTTTGAGATGGAAACCAGGGGATCAATTAGGGTCAAAAAAAGACTGTGGAAGCACGTAGAGGCAAAAGAAATGAAGAACAGAGAAGTTTATGCTCTGTCTTTTCACTGAAAAAACTCAGGCTGTGAAATCACATTTTGCAACATTAATTTCAATCAAATTTCTAGAAAGAAGATGGTTTCTTTAAAACACTGGAAGGCTCAAAGAGTTTTTTTTTCAGATGCCTGTGTCTGATCTTATTTATATTTTTAAAACTGAGAGCTTCAATTGAGTCAAATATTAAATTGAAACATCCAAAGCAAATATTGCACTAAGGATGAGACCTTATACTCTCTCTACTTTCAAGAACATAGGCTGTAATTTTCAGAGCAGACAGAAATGAAAATGTTTGTTACCAGGGAAATTTCAGGAGGCAGAAGTGAGATTGTACTGTTGAGCTTACTTGTGTATCACAAACAAACATTAAAGTGAAAGTTGCTCTCAGATTCATCATTTCTGGAAGAAATCAGACATAAGCAGAGTCAAAGTGGGTTACCACTGATCTATCTGGAATGCCAGATATTGCAAATTTGTTGTTAAAAGCTTAGGTAGGTCAATAGTACTGAAACATTTATGAATGAAAGGAGATAGAAAAATGTAGACTTTACAACTTGTAACTGATAAATAAACATTCTCATTTACTTGTCAGCAAACAGAGCTTCTTTTTCTCTGTGAGATCTGTCTATGAATCGCCCAACATTGTCTTGAATTGGATAATAGGTCTCCAATATTGGTTGGCTGCTGCAAAAATGTTCCCCAGCTTGTCTGACAGTTATTTTTTATCAGATACTAAGTGTTCAAAATTTCCAGCTGCCTTAACTGAGCATTTGGGACAGGTGGGTTTCCCGATTAAGTGAGATAAATAGTGTCATTTAGATCAGCCCCATGCTAGAGGTGGAGTTCATGAATCATTATAGGTTGAAATACATCTGTGCGAAGAAAACTAGCATGCATCTTAACGCCCAGCATAAATTCCAGCTTTAAAAGGAAGGCAAACATAAGACCTTTAGGACTTGTATTATCTCAGTACAGAAGTGAGTCTCATGCGCTATGAAATATTTTTAGATATTTGGTTAATATTCATTGTGTTGTGCCTAACTATGTTTGTTAAAGTAGTCAGTAATAATGAAGAGGCCAAAAAATGAATTCAAAATACAAACACCCTCATACATACAAATACCCTCACCAACCCAGGTATTCAGGTGTATTTCTGGCAATTACCACTCTGCACGGACCTGATTTATGATGAATCATAACATGGTCGAGAATAACATTGCAGTCTGCGGATCTGTAGAATAGTGTCTAAAGATTTCATTGTATCTAGTATATATCTCAGAGTATATGTATTCTTCCTGTCACTGCTGTGTTCAGGAACTGCAGGAATAGAAGAATTGATATACAGTTTTCTGTAACTTAGAATAAACTAAGTAAGCAGTACGTAGTCAATGCCTTGCCTTGCGTTGCCTTGCCTTGCGTTGCCTTTTGCCTTGCCTTGCCTTTTGCTTTGCGTTGCCTTTTGCCTTGCCTTTTGCCTTGCCTTTTGCCTTGCCTTTTGCCTTGCCTTTTGCCTTGCCTTGCCTTTTGCTTTGCCTTTTGCCTTGCCTTGCCTTTTGCCTTGCCTTTTGCCTTGCCTTGCCTTTTGCCTTTCCTTGCCTTGCCTTGCCTTTTGCCTTGCCTTGCCTTTTGCCTTGCCTTTTGTCTTGCCTTTTGCCTTGCCTTGATTCAGCTCTACTGTTGCATTTCAACAGTATTATTTAAATCAGTATTTTTCTGGGGTGTGAGGCATTATTAATTCCTCTTCTTTACCATGCACAGATTACCCCCTCCTCAATGCATGCATGCACACACACATACGCACACACGTGAACTATGAAAAATCACCTTTGGTGGCTAGAAATAAATAGCTGTAGCAATATATCGTGACCTGAACATCCTCAGCTGCCAGACCACAAATTTTTCCAATTTTACTCTCTTTTGAAACATTCACACAAGTGCATCACAGCTTTGATTTATCATCAGGAAATGCTCCCATGTATGCCATGAGTTACCTGACTGCTAGTGACTATTCAAGTTTAATCATCACAGACTTTGATTTCTCGAAATGTTTGTCTCCTTTAAAAATCCAATTTAACTAGTGGAGTCTTTCTAAAATAAGGATGCCTCCTGCTAAGCTAAAAAGACTAGGCCAAAAAAAGAAATATAGTCACAGAACCAAAACACCATAAGGTTTTCCTCTAGATATCACAGTCTTGCAGTTATTTTAAATACTAGAGGCCTTAAAGCCCTAAAGATCCTAAAGTCTGGACTAAAAAAAAAGAAAAAAAAATATACATGTGTTTTCATTAGAACACAAGCTGCTGCTGCATCTTTGATTTATCTTTGAAACAGATGTGTTTTGAGTTGAAGTTAGACTTCAAAGGAGAAAGTAAATGTTCAATAGAAAATATTTTTCTTATTCAGAATGGAGACTGGAAGTGCAAATTTTGCTCTGAAAAGATAAAAAATGTATTCTAAATGTTCATTCAGAGTTTCAAAATGGTTCAGAAATTGAACTCAAAAAAGTAGAGAAAATTACTGTTATGAATCTCAGCCACATTTCTTGAGATGATCATGTCTGCAGTGCTAAGAAGGAACATATAATATCTGGCTGTTGTGATAATTACCTGTCTTCATATTTAAAAAGCTTGCCTTGAAAGTTTTTCAATGAGTTTTGCTTCATTTGCCTTCTGCAGAGCCTGAAATTCCTACTCTATTCTTCGGTCAAACAACACCCGTATTCATATCTTTCCTCGTATTCATCTCTACTCCTCGGTTTTTCCCCCTGGACATTTCATCTACCATGTCACATATCCAAAAGTATTCAGGTACCTTACCAAAACTGTCTCTTTTCAGTTAAGCTCTAGTCTAATTCCTATTCTGTTTTCCTCTCATCTTTGTTAACGAGTGTAAGATGCTTCCTCTTGCCTTTCAGCTTTGCCCAATGCTCCATGCCTGCATGCTTCTTTCTGCTTCCGCTTCCTATATCTATACTTGTGCTTTTTACAAACATCTCTCTTTTTTTGTCTTCCTTTGTCCTTTCTCAACCATGCTCAACCCTGCATTAGGATCTCCTATTTTGCCCTGGTCTTCCAAAGTCTTCCAGTCTTTCAACCCAACTGAAGACATAGCTCATCCAGAAGTTGCACTTACCAATATAAATATACCAATATACCAATATATATATAAATATAATATGATCCTCTAAGTATGTAATTTCTCAGCACATATCCTGTTTCCTATTAATATGAACTGGTCATATTATATATAATATTTATATATTTATTCACATCATTATGTGATAACAATGAACATAACTGGCGTGATAATAATGAACATGGCCAGAGCTGCAAATATCAGTGCTCAACTCCATCTTAGCTCTCAAAGGCTATTAGTTGTAACTGTTAAGATCTATCTGTAAGGTCTTACACCCTGATGGACACAGAGAATGTTGGAAATTTTTCAGGGCCAATTAATGGCCAACAATGAGAAAAAGATATTTATAACTGTGCCCTTAATAATTTCAGCTTCTTAATCTCTTTGATAGATGAAGAAATATTATGTCCATGTAACTTTTAGAGAAACTGATTTTGAGTTATTCAAGGTCAAGCAAGGGTATGTGTTAAGGAAATCATTGTATGTCCTATCTTTAGCTTCACATCTTATTTATAGGACATTTTTTCCTTCAGTAGCTCTACTGTGAAGACAACACTGCTGGTGATAAAGAAGATAAAGAACTGGCAGCTATCTAGATTTAACCATTCTGTCATTTCAGACTGCTATCAAGGCCTGTGTATAAACAAGCTCTGAAGTATATTTGGCCACCTTTCTTCTAGTTGATATTTAAGATTTTTTTTTACTTTTCTGTTTCACTCTAAAACAGGTGTATAAAGAACTATGGTCATATGTATAGAACTATATTTTACTATAAATTTATAGTCTATTGTAGTCACTGTAAATATTTAAGTACTACAAATATTAGATTTTTTTTTGAAAATAAATGTGGGTATTGCAGGCTTTGTGAATCCTTTGGCCTCACAACACTGCAAGGTGACAGGGTATTACTGAATCCTTCTGTTGCTTCTGCATCTCCTGTGTGAGTCCCTATTTTATTTGAGAAAAAAAAAAAGCCTAGAACAAAGAACAACTTATTGGAGAATCTTGATTTTTTTGTCACTACTTTCACCATCCTCTTCTATTTCTGCCTCCCATGACTGGATGACCTTTCAGTTTTGGGCTTAAGTGATAGAGGATGAAGGTATTCACAGAGTTTCTGGCTGTAGTAATAAGACTTCCGATCTTCTGTACAGCTAGATCTTCTTTACTGCTTTTCGTTACAGATGTGCGCGACAATCTTAGGAGCATGAGAATATTGCAATTTGCCATGGCGTGAGTAGATTCACTATTGTCTAGTTAGTGTAATTGCAGTAGGTTGCAGTGCTGTGGTAAAGTCAGAAAGCACTCTTGTCTCCCCTTCCTCCTCCCTGCTCAATTTCATCTCATTGGAATAATCTGGAGAGCTCCACATGCAGGTCACAGGCTGGAGAAACCCATTCCTATCTCCATATTCTCTGCAGAGCCCTCACAACGCTTAATGTTAGTTCTGTGCTTGAGTTTGGAAAGTGCACCAGAGATGCGCTTAAATGTTCAATTGCTGCCTTATAACCAGGATTCAGTTCGAAAGCCTGTTTCACCATGGTGTCATGTTGCAAAGACCAAATGCCTGTTTCAAACATTTATTGGAAAAGAATTCCCAGTTCATCATGCCTTCTCATTCAGTAGGAACAGAGAATAATTACGTGACCATTTCTGCAACAGCAGTTCTCGTGTGTGCTTGGGACTGCTTCCTTCCCTACCCCAAAACTAAATTTGGGTGCGTTGTACTTGAAGGTCTTAGGTTTCTATGGATTAGACGGTCACATAGTATCATTTTTACCAGGTCCCTGTTCTTCAAATAGGAGGAGAGAGTGGTAAGGGAGAGATGTAGACTTTGAGGCACATTCAAATAGCTGGGGTCTGGATTTATTAGTGAATATTGGCTTCCTCCCCTAAATAGCTGACATGCAATCAGTACCACACAAAAGATACGTGGAAAGGATAGAGGTTGGCTCTACAAAGAAGAGTTTCAGACTAAATTAACAGAAGTAGAATAGATACAGAATTTCACTATAAGACCAGAGGATAGATGTGACTTCAGGTGCTATCTATTTTCTGGTTGAAGTTAATACAGCTTTAAAAGTATGAATCAAAGGATTATTTAAATTTAAACTGCCTTGCACTAGTGTCTCACTGACCTGAAAGATAAAGAAATGTAAATGGTATTCAAGACTCTTAATTGGTGCCCACAGCAATTCCTTTGTTATTCTGCAAGGCAAAGAGCAGTGGAATATCTCTTAGCGAACAAAGCCCCAAGCCAAAAAAGCACTAAGTACCTCATTAGCAATACTGTGCTACAAGTGTGCCTAAGACCCCACAGACTTCAAGCCAAGTGTTAAAACAGGTTAGTTGAATGGATGACTAAATTGTTCCAATGACAATCTCTCCCTGATGAAAGGTGCCTACAGCTACCGGTTCTTAGGTTTTCCTACTATACCTATCTGCCTTTTGCCATCAGTATAGCTAACTTCTCTTTCAATTCAGTGTCTTCAAGGTATTTGAAAGTCAGGAAAGAGAGATTATAAAATAATAGCTCCTCCTGCAGTCACCACTCTCAGTTAAGAGATTCTGTAAGTGATTGGTTATTTATTTTAGTGAGCA
>JAUBNY010000183.1:884648-908953 GCA_032275445.1 Crypturellus soui
GAGCACTAAAACAAATAAAAATACATTAGGTGTAAGTGACTGAAGGAGAAGTTTTGAACTATTGAAGGCTTAGGAAATCAACTTAGGAAATTTAAAATATTCTTTGTGCGTGTGTAGTTATATACATATTATATATATTGTTCTCCTGAAATTCTCTAAGCCAGACTGTGGACATTTCCCTTTCATCTTCTGTATACTTAATAACTTTGCAAAATGCACTGAATGCTATGATAGAGAGATGCCATAAAAGAAAAGTGCCTGGCTGGTTCCTACTTGGCTTGCTCATGCAATTAGGTAGTGCCTGCATCAGTAAATCAAACAATGCTTTTTCCAGCACTAAAGGAACTATTTCTCAGCTGTCTCCCATGACAAAATGGCTACACTGTTAGGTCTCTCCCATATGAAAATAGCTCCAAAATATTAGATGCAGCAAATGGGACAAATGGAAAGAGAGGTAACTTGCCAGCCCAGGCCAAATTTCGCTGAAGCTTAAGTTAAATTTAAGAGGTGGCTTAAAATAGAATGATTATCTTACACCACAATTTTCAACAGAAAAGAAAGAAGAAAAAGGTTGTGCTTTATTCCAGTCACATATTGTAGTGTTCAGCTCCTGAGATGAGGAATGTATCGTGTAAATCTAATTAGAACAAAGTTTATTTCTCTTGCTAATTCTTTGCTTTGCTGCAGGTTTTCACAAGAAGGAACATTTGCTGAAGTCATTTGGTGTAGAGTAAATGGTATTTAAAGGAAGATAGCTATTCAAAATAACTATATTCAAATTCAGACAGTCACATAAATAAAGGTGTTTGCCTAAAATATCTTACTGCCCCTTGCCGAAGCATATGTTCAGCACAATCTTTCTGGAAAGGCGCTGCAGACAGCATATGCTATAGCCTACATACGACCTAGTTCGTTCACTTGGACTGGGGAATGTTCCTGGGCAAAGGGGGCTCCATCTCCTCTGTCATTATATGGCAGAGGAGTAATGCACACAAATGTCATTGTGTTAAATTTCGTGTGGCCATATTATGCCAAATAAAGATGTACAGAAATTCAGCTTTGAAGATTTACAGCCTAGCATGTCTGTAGCTCAGGCCCACTGTTCAAGCTGATGATGATTTAAAAACTGCACCAAGAAAATCATGGCCTCAAACTTCACTCAAAGCAGCTGGAATACACTGGGTATTTCAGAATGCTGACTCACTCATCAATATAAGAAGCATTACAAATCATTGCAATGGCCTCTAATCACTGCATTCCTCCAAATATGATCTGTCTATCAGTTTCCAAAGAAATGTGACTAGCCTGTCTTGGTAACATGAAGGCTAGTTGTTTGCAAACTCAAAAACAAGTGCCAAACAACCTTAAAATTGCATCTTATCAAGTTTGGTAAAGCCCTATAGAAGGGCTTCAAGTTTTACATACAAAGAGGTCTTTTGTCACCTTAAAAAACTGTATGTTATTAACTGCAATGCTAGGTGGATTAAACCAAGAAATTTAATTAACATAATTAATTTGCAATCATAATATAAATAAATTATCGTCTCACTGAATGTTCTAAATTGTTTTCTATTTTTCCCTTTTATACATAACGCATTTGTTGAAAGTTTCCTGGCTCTTCAATTATTTTCAATCATATTGCACAATATGCCAATCACTAAATTACACAAATAACATATGCATAACACCCAAATTAGACAACTAATGTGAAATAATGAACAGGTGTGGCCAATAAATGTTTTATCATCGGGAAAAATTACAAAATCACACAAAACCCCCATTTTAAATGATATACCAGAGTCAGTGTCTTGGCCATACAGAAGTACTATATGGTTCTGAGAGGTTTCATTTTAAAAAATGGCTATGTGATTTACACATGACATGAAATAGGATCTTTAAAATACAAATTTCTATACATCTTTATTTTGGAAAATATGGCTAGATGATACTTAATGCAATGACATTTATATGCATACAACTTTTTTTATTTCATAATGGCAGTTTATCTGCTCAGTGCATGGCCAAAGAGTATAGTAACTAGTAAATGGATGTTTACAATATTTTTTATCCTGTGCATGGTAAATTAGTCCTAATTAAGCAGGATTAGAGTGGTATTGATGTTTGTATATGAAATTGAAAAAAAAAATCTCCAATTTACATTCTTGTTACTTACCACATGTAAAAATAAATAGCTTTGGCATGATAAATGAGGATTCTTTGACAGCAATCCAATGTCTACAATACATTTGGAACTGGTTTCTTTGCTCAAATTGATAACAAATATCTGATCTGAAGAGAACACTCTCTTTCACTTTTTCAGCGCTTTGCCAGTTCACACTGAATTATGTCTCACTAGATCATGAGCCAAGCGGCAGGGAGGAGGGAACTGGGGAGTGCAGAGGATGTGTGACGCAATCTGGAAAGTGTTTTCAAATTGTCCTAAGCACAGAGAGGAAACAGCTGTACAGCCGGCGCCTGTGTTGAGTGCTGCAACTTGGGATAAAACAAGAGCATAGAGCCTGACCCTTGCCATCTTCATGACTTATTTATAACATTCAGAAGCACGTTGTTACATCGATAGGCTCTAACAAGATACAGATGCACGACAGCAGCAGCAGCTGTGTGCATGGCAAATACTAGAAGCTCAGTCCCAGAGAACTTCGTAGTGTATGAAGCACCATTATAAGCAAAAATCAAAAATTACGATTCCTGACAGCCCCACCTTCTCCCAACATGCATTAGACTAGGCAGTTAATACTTAGCAAAAATGACAAAAAAGTACTACCTGGCACTTAATAATTTACCAATGGTTTATTTTTCTGCTATATGATATGACACTTTTGCAATTTATTTTTCTTTAAAGAAGTCATGCAATGAAACACTACACTGTAAATGTGTAAGTCCTTTTCTCCTTGCAGAACAGAAGAAAAAAATAATAAGGCTAAAGGGTCTAAATAAACGTTTGAGGCAGGTGTCAACAAGAAACACCAAAAGATATAGTTGTGAAAACTGATAGAACATTAAATCATTCGTACAGATCTCAATTTCTTTGTCAATTTTTTCAGACGCTATTGCAGATACTTATCAGAAATTTGGAGTATGGTAGCCAGCAGTAAGCGTGCTAGGTATAATTGGGGTTGGGATGTATGATGAGTTTATAAAAGTCTCTCTTTGTCTAGACTCTTCTGATTATATCCCATTTGCTTTCCCTTCTTACTGACAAACTTGACTTCCAAATTATGATAATGTTATCATGTTCTTTCACTAGCTCTTTTTATTTAAATTTCCTTATCTCAGGATGAGTCTGAAGAAATTCAGCTGAAAACAAGTTTTTCCCTGTTAGGCTTTTCATCCTCCAGTCAGTTGCTGAGAGAATCTATTGCTGGTCACTTCTTATTCTCATGCCCTTATTTGCATGCATGTGTCTTCACAACATTATTTTTAAAAAGTGAGATAAACGTATAAAACCAAGTTATTTAGTGCTATAGTGTGTGAGGCAAAAGAGGAATAAATAGGGAATGCATGAGCTGAAGCCAAATTTAAATATTTTGTTCTTTTAATCTAGCAGAGAGCTAAGATGAGGTGTTTAAAACCTAATCTACATGCATGTTTATTGAGGAGCATCATACACAGAGGTGGTCTTCAGACCTTAGAATCTGATTCTCTGATTTTCTGTTGTTTAAAACTTGGATTTCTGAATGCTATAAAAGTGGAAAAATTCTGAGCAGCTTGAAAAAGCACACTGCGTGCCTTTTTAAAAAACAAAGGCCAATTCGCTAGATATATAAAACACTACTTTTGGCTTTTGTTCTAAGTCCCTAAGACTGAAGTCTTTCTCACAGAAAATGCTTTGCTACTTCTGTTGCGACAGAACTTAAGAGTCTTGTTTGTGGAAAAGAAGGCAATTAATCAGTGTTTAAATTTGACTTGGATTGTATTTTAAAATTGACCTAAGTGATTGAGAGACCTTAGACCTACCTTTCATGTAATTTTGGAGTCTGCAGGTGCAGAGGCTTGAAGGCATATAGGGACCCATTCTCTTTTCAAAACCAAGGCTAAAACAATGTCCCTGGAGAGTCAGGACTGACCAAAACTTTAGTTGAGGAGAAATGAGAATACCAGTAAATAACATTATACTCGTCCAGTAGGGAGATAGATAGAGCATAAAATAATTTTCTCCTAGCTAACATATTACCTTCTTACATTTTAAGCTTTGTCAGAATAATACCTCAAGCATCTAGCTTATTCAGACTACAGAGGGAAGGAGTACTAGAAAGAATAGAGTGGGAAAAAATCCTATTTGTTTTGCAAAATGAAATATTTTATTTTTCATTTTGATTTGGAAAATCCAAACTTTTTTTCTCTCTAACTGCTGACATTCTGAGCAACATGAATATTCTGCTTTTCAGCCAGCTATACCAGTCCTTTAGGAGACTTTCCAATATATCCTCAAAATGCAAATGATGTCGTAAAAAACATTTTGCTTGAGTATGCAAATCTGACATACATCAAATAATCATAAGCCAGAAACATATTTTCACTGAAATGAGAAAATCTGTCAGCAATGTAAGCAAGCAAATCAAAAATCTATTTTAGTTCTAGTTGGCTTTAACTCTGGAAGATCAAGCTCTATACTGAGTTGAATTCCTTTGGATATTTGATTTTTACTTACATGTTTTTACTCACTGTAAATTACTTTTTTCTCTTACCTTGCTGCTTTCTCTAACTTTCTCTTGTGTTGTGGATCAGATATTTTTGGTCACTTGGTCTAGCATTCTTACATCGTTGTGCAGCTCCTGGTCTTCTTAACTCACCATTACTCATTATGCATTTACAACCACTGATAGCCTAATTTGTACTTTTTTCTACAGTTAATGAGTGCTATTGCTCTTATTTCTCCTAAAATAAGTAATAAACAGCACTACAATGATTAATGTATTGTACGGAAGTGAACGCTAGACTGTAAAGCATGTGCTTTTACATGTAACATAGATGCATCTAGAAAACAACAACACTGGAAAATGGTATCTCTATATTGTGAACCAGTGTAATTCTTATTATCTCATTCAGCTTTTCCACCTAGTTTTGTCTACTCTGTGTCCTTTAAGAATCTCAAGAACAGTCATGATCTTTATTTTTAGTCACTTATTTTCTGCTTAAGGCCCAAACTTATACATTGTCGATTATTTCTTATCCAAGATAAGAGAGAAATTTCTTAAATTACCTCTTTGTTAGGATAGCTTTTTTTTTTTTTTTTGCGCGTGCGTACGTGTGTGTGTGTGTGTGTGTGTGTATGTATGTTTCTATGCATTTAAAAATCAGCTACTAGTCATTATGGATACGCACATCTTTTCAACTGCTTGTTAGGACACTCAAAGGCATCCAGAGTCTTTCACATGTCTGCGACTCACCAGTGTGTCCTGGCTATTGCAGGTTTACTGTGGCATGAAAGGATGTATTACCTTCAAGGTCAACTGCCTTGCATCTTGAGCCAGATTTTCTAAAGGAAGCATAGGCACCTTAAATTTCAAGTAAAGTCGATGAACTTAGCTGCAAAATCCATATAGATATGCTTAATGAAGTGGGATTTATGGAATTTATAGATAGTGATTTTGACAATGGAAAAAGGTGTTTTATCAGGTCAGACATCTTTCAGAGGGCATCCTTGGATTGACTAAGAAGTTTGGAATTCATCCAGTCCTTAGGAAATGACCAGACAGGGTGAACTACCTTGCCCAGATTTTTTTTTTTTTTGTGAAGACTCATCCAACCGCCATTCCCTCTTCAAGAGATACTAACTTAGATATTACCTGCTTGGCCTAAATATTTCACAGGTCATTAAAATTTCTTTTAAGAAAGAACAGACTCAACATCAGCAAACAGAACTCTAGCTCTTACCTAAAACCCAATCTTTTACCCAGAACCCAATCAGAGATTTATCTCACTGTTTCACATAGTCCAACATGTCCAACACAAGCCAAGGTGCCTAATTCAGCACACAATGAAAGGTCAGTGGGGTGTTGGAAAGATGGAAAATTCATTACCCATTTTTAACAAAATATTTTGATGGATAAAAGGGCTGCTAACCAAGTGGAATACCTTTGTACATAACATTCAATATTCTTAAGGAATTTACATTCCCAGAAGGGTTTTATAAGGTTTAGGCCAGCCGAGGGTACCATGGTCACCTCTCGCAACATCTGCCTATCACAGAACACAATATACTCGTGAAACTGAAAGGAAGGCAAACCAGAAGCAGACTGACTGCATAGCCCAGTGAAGGAGAAGAGGGGAGGAGGGCAGCAGATTTCATATTCATGCCATGAAAGAAACTAGAAAAACTCTTCAGAAAAGAAACTCTATGTCTTTCATTATAATGCTGATAAGCCTTCTGTTTGATCTGGTCCTTAAGTAATGTTTAATATTTTAAGAAACGTTTTGACAAAATGCGTTAAAGCACTGCACTGTTAGCACTGCTAATATTAGCTGACACTAGAAAGTAATGTGATCTTAAGCAGCATTTGTTGAAGACTTCTGAAATATGTTAAGGTCTGCTGAAAACTGATTGGTGCATTCACAATTGCTTATTAAAAGGTTAGATATGTCTAAAAGAATAAAGATCACTATGGTGACAAAATCCATGGCTAGCATCACAGCCATGTTATATCATTCCTACTCCAGGTCTGGGTGATAGCAATTATAAGAGACAGGTTTAGACTGCAGGGGGAAATAATGATAGTTTGACAACCATTAGCAAAAACACACAGAGTTCAGAGCCTGAAAGACATTTTGCTCTTCCCGCAGTTTGTACAGTAGCCCATCTCCCACTTGATTAATAGGAGGATATGCCCATACTTATTGAACTGGGTCACTAAGAGGAGAAGTGATTATGAGAAATATCTGGAAATATTTCAAAGGAAAAGATATAGGGGCTGCTGAAACTAATCAGGAGTCATTAACATGCCCTGCTGCCCCAACCAGTACCAGCAGCATAGAAAAGCTATGATTATGAGGTAAAAATAGGAACATTTTCTCTTAGTGACAAAATGAGAACTCACTGAAGAAGGCCATTTAGAGCAATGGAAAGATGCTGTTAGATCCTAAAAATTAGACTGCAACTTATTTTCACTTCAAGTCTTTAAAATCAGGTTACATAAACTGTTCTCTGTAGAAGAGGCAAATTTCCTTTGACTGTTCTTTAAAAATCAGGGTCACTAACACAAAAAAAGCATCAGTGATGAAATATCCTCAATGACAATTATAATAAAAAAGTCCTCAAATCAGGAAGTGCATGTAGCTTCTCAAGCCGTATAGTTATACTGTGTATGGCTCTAAGAAGTCTACTGTTCTGGTTTCAAAAGCTGAAAAAAAAAATAATTTTGAACATTATTGGGAAATTGTGTCCTGACTTTAGACCTTTGAAAAGATTCATTTTATTTGGTGGATGAAAAATGGTTCCTGTGATTTTTTTTTTTTCTTTCAACAAATCTTTAAGGAATTTGTAGGAGTGGCCTGCCCCAGCCTGCAGGGAGTTAAGTCTACATAAAATTATTTGTCTGCTCTGAGCAAAGCCTTGAGCATTGTGTTATGCTCTACCTGTTGCTACTATACTTCTTTGGTGATTCAGCTAATAATAACAAAAAGTCTGACCTTCTTTATCTCTTCCCCAAAGAACTAATATTAAGCTTTCCATAAGAAAAGACTTCTTAGAAAATCATTATTCCCAACAGAACAGTTCCTCTTACCTCCCTTAAAGCCAGAATGGAGTTAGGAAGAAGGAACAAGTACCACAAAGAGCTAGCAATAATCTGTGAGTGCTTTGGTGGTGTTAAGCTAAAGTTCTCTGTTAGTAGGTACGGCTCTATGGGGCAGGTTAACAGATCTTTGTCATTTTGTTACACAGCTGAGGTTGTATGCTTAGAAGCATCAAAATCAGGAATGAAAATTAAAATCCTTGCCATGTTCAGGTGCTTTCTATTATGTTTGAAGAAAATGAAAGGAAGTATAGAGAAGCAGAGCAATCTACCTGTTCTTCTACTACTGTATTCAATAATTGGATATAAACCAGTGTCATTTATACCATCTCTGATTTTAGTTTTTAAATACAAATCCATTGAAGAGTATTAGAGAATTCTCATAAATATGATGTACAGATATATTTTTGAAAAAAAAAAACACAGTAGTTATTTGAGCTTGTTTGCGTAAAATATTATGCAATTGAAACCATCTGCTTAGAAGTAAATCAGAGGGGAAATCTATTCATATAGCTTTAAATATACAGAACAGTATTTTGAGAATTCAGGATAAATCGATTAGTAACTTTCATTACTGCATAAAGTGTCTTTAACATATAAAGGTTTCTTGGATTTTATTTTTTTTTGGCACAGATGCACACTAAGCCTTCTTCAACACAATGCATTGTCTGTAAACATGCAAATTACTTGGTTTTCAATGAGTCTCCAATAGAAGGTGCATTCTAATTAAATTTAAAGACTGACTGGAATTTTCTAATTAGGATAAATTATAAAAATGTTGCTGTTTATGGTAGTGTTCTTTATGCTTTACAGTATAAAAATGCACTGTAATTTCTAAAACTGCTTCAAACACTGTAGCACAATTTATTTATGCCTCTGCATTACATTAAAGCCATAAATGGTTGGTACTCTCATCAACATGAGAGCGCTATAAACATTAGTTAAATTGGAATATAATAGAATGTGAGAATGTGTGTGTGTGCGTGCATGTGAGACAGGGAGAGACCAGGCACAAGATAGTAGTAGTATTCATACATTAATGGGCTATGCCATATTATATTTATTAAAATGTATTTATGGAACATTAACCATAATAGTCACCTCTGATAATTAAAATAAATGAAAAAAATGACTGAAGCTACCAATCAGGAACACTTCTGCCTATAGACAGTGGAGTAAATTCTAATCTCTATTCCACTGGTCAAACTCTATCAAAGCCACTGACTCTTTTGGTATGTGAACTTGGATAATGAAAGCCAAACATTTATTATGGCCTTGTAACATTTTGTAATAGTTTGTTTATATATATATGTATCCATTAAAGTTTGCAACCTACAGAATATATAAGTCTTTCCCTCAGCACCTATTATTTTACACTGCATGTAGGTGCAACTGGTGCAAGTCCATAGGTACATAGGTAGAAGATGTCAAACAGCTAAGAATATATTCAAATCTGAATGTCTAGTAATCTCATTTCTACACTGACCAATGGGGAAAAGGGGAAAGGACTTTGTGAAAAGAGAGAACAACAAAACAACAACATTTTTTCATATTGTGGCAAAATCCATCAACAAGAAGGCTTGCCAGGTTCTTCCACGCAAGTTAAACTCTAGCTAATAGAACTGGAAGGAAAGTCATGCACAGTAGCTATGTAGATAGCCATGTATGAAAAACTGTCAAGAGAAATAAAATGAATTGCTTGTAAGAAGTCACAGCATCCCCAAACAGCTAAATGTGAGGCCTGTTATGCGTTTCCTTAAAGCACTGTGGTAGTTATATTACAAAAACCTCAGAGGAGCCCCATACTGTGGTTTAGTATGGGATGTATATGAATGAATGTAGCACATATGTTGAATATGTTAAAATATTATAAACATAACACAACTTAGTTAGGGTTTAGGGGGAAGTTTTAGGCTTAACAACTGCCTTACATGCTGTACTGTATTGCTTTTCCATTTTGCCATGTCCTTTTCCATATCCTGACTCTTTCACTATCATCTGTTTCAAGAAACCACACATATTGCAAGGTTATCTCTGAACAACTCTGCAACACTTCTTAAATAATCATTTTCCTGCAGCTTGCTCATTTTCTCTTTGAATCATTTATTTCTTGCTCTGTTTTCACAGTTGCTGCCATACTTCCCTTAGTGCTTCTGATAGGACCCTGAAACAAAGCCAGAATTCTAAACCTTATCTTCATGGATTTTCCTGGACAGATCCATGCTTCTTCCATAAAGCTCTTTGGAAAAAAAAATAAATAAATAAAGATAAAAAGAAAAGACAGCTTCCCTTTCCTGATGCAGCAAGCAGACCTTTAGACTCCAAAAGTACTGTTTGTCATGGAGATCAACCTCAGCTGTTGGTCCCAAGCCAGGAAATTAATTCTTCCGGGAGCTGGTCTCATATATCTCACTGTTTTCTATCCCCTATAGATAAGATTTCTCCGCTTTCTGATCTTGCCGTTTCTCAAATAGCAATGTATATGTTCACAACTAACGCCCTCCACTCCCCCAAAGATTCTGTGGCAAGACACACTATGGCACACTGGCTTGCACTTCTCCCCTGGGGCTGGAGATAAGACACAAAACAACATATAACAGATGTGACATTCCTTATTGGAAGTTTCTTACACAGAGCAGTGATAAACATTGTCTAAATCTGTATAGAGAGAGTAATCCTGAACTTTAACTAATCTCTTATTTTCATCTTCTCACTAATTGGTTTGCATAATATATGCACAAACTTCCTCTTCCTTTTATTAACTTATTTATTTTTTTAAACTCATTAAGAATTAAAAAAGAATTAAAGATTAAGAATTAAAGAATTAAAAATTAATTAAAGAATTAAAAGCTGCCTTCATGTTCAGTGGACATGGCACTTCTGCTATACTACTAGTCAATTTTTCTTGTTATTATTACATTTATACATCTATAATCTTTTCATTTTACTGTATAATAATATAAGAAGTGATTAACAAATCACAGGTCAATAAATTGAAAAAGACTACCCAAAGTAAGTGGATTAAATGGGGGAGAGGAAAAAGCATTTGAGACTGCCAAATGGCATACTCACACAGGTTAGTAAAAACTGATAGGAGATGGTTTTGCCAGAGTTGCTCATGGATTACAAAATTCAGGATGATGAGACACAGAGGCAGCAAACTGACCAGACAACCCTGCCAGAAGTCCTAGATTTCCAGGTCAGCCTCTGTGCAATATGAAAACTGCTGTACTTTCACCTGGGCACTAACTGCCAGGTTTGCATTAGGTTATAATATATCTAGATCTATATTTTGGAAGCTGGAGCTTCCTTAATTCTATGAATATTTATCTTTCTCCCCCATTTGCTCTTTGAGGCTGGCATTAGATGCTTTTGATCTTTCCTTCAGAACTTACCTCTGTACCTCTGTACCTTTCTCTTGCTCATAATGTATCATTCTTCTTCTCGAAAATACTCCTGCTGAAATGTGAGATGATCTGAGTTGTCACAGGCTGCTCTAGTTCCGGGATCCATTTCAGTGAAGAGACCTGCCAGAACAGAGCAACATCCAGCCTTACTTTTTCTCATGTCCCTTCTGCTTTTGTGTCTGAGAAATTCTTAGCTTCCTCTGAGCAGTTTTAAAGTTCAGCTGTTTCCACCTGATTCATGCCTTTATTTATCACATCTCTCAGAGAGATGTTAATACCTAAGACTATGAATATTTGCATGCAATTTTTCATTTTACAATGACTGCCAAATCAACAATCATTGTAAATGATATTTTTTGGTTTTGAATTGTTTTTGTGAAATGGGATTATTTAGGTTGCAATTTATAATACTTGAAATGCAAAAGTTAAGTACCATCTTCCTGTATGCTTTAAAGTATTGGTTGAATCTTTGTGTTGGAGTGTGTGACACCTAGGAACTATTGGTTAAACTAAAGCTCATGTAAGAAACTTGTGGGAGGGATTTTCAGTAATAGCCATACAGTCTTCATATTTTTTCTCCTAGTTTATATACATTACTTCTCTATTTAACTTTTTTTCCCAGATTTCTTTTCATTTTTTTTTGTCAGCACAATTTCACATATTGCTCTTTTGTATGTTCACAATGGAAACATGAAAGAATTTGGCTGAAGTGCAACCTTTCGTCATGCTGCCATGTTGAAAATGTTGCAGATTCACAGCTGGACTGAAATAATCCAAAGTGCATTGCAAAGTGAAAGGAGAAGGCAGAAGACAATCACATGAAAAGTTGCTGTAAGTAATTTTGTTAGGAGAAAACTGTCAACGACAAAGCAGCACATACTTACATTAAAGAGAGAAAGAAAAAAAGCAGCAACTTTCAGAAACTGAAACTTGCTTAATCATCTAATAGGGAAGAGTCTCCTAGTATTAGGTAAAATAAAATAAAAGTTTTGTAAAACAAGTATGAAATCCAAAAAGTTCTCAAGGAATGTAGAAGAGCCAATATGAAAGGGCTGTCCTGAGTTTTGCATTTTACTGAAGGTGAACTGTCTATGTGACTAGTTGCTAAGTGAATCTAAATAATGCCAGCTTGCATTTCTATTACTTTAAAGCTTATTCAATAAATATTTTGCATAACATAGTCAGAATTTCGTATTAATTGAGAGTGGTTATTTAGGCACATTTAATAACTTATAACCCCTATCCACTATGAGCAAAGAGATATCCTAATTATATTGTCAGTTGTTAACAGTATTACTGAGGTTATTTGAAGCCATATTCATCTTAAATATCAATGGCAGTTTTTTTCAGGCTTTGTTTGCATGTAGCATCTACAAATTGCACTTTATCAGCATGATCAGGATATCAATCTGAAACATAAGGTATGCTAATATTCCATTTATTTTTGCTCCTCTGCCATGTGTTCTAAATATGCTTTTGAATAATATATATATATATGTGCACTTCTGTGTACAGATTATGCTGTATTATTACCATTAACTGCAGCATTAATCTGAGGCAGCTGTATAGCTTATATGTCACAATGGTAATGGCCAGCAAAATGAGGTAACCCCTCATTAGCCTGCTGTACTCTAATACTGTGCTCCTCAGCTCTGTTTCAAGTACAAGTCCAGAGGACATAAGTATCAAAACCTTCGCTTCAGAAAGCCCCAGATCAGGCTTTGCATGCAGCTTAATTTTAGATTCCATAAACATTTTGGTTTCCATTTGAGAGACTCCCAAGGATCTGGAATTTTGCTTCTCTGTCTCCCTGGAGACATCATATGGTTGAGAGCGCTGAGCAAATGGTGCTTAGCTAATGTTTAAATTCTAATCAAATCCAGACACTATGACTTTTTAGAAGGCACCTGAGGCACCTGGAACTTGCATGCGCTTTTGGAGCAGGCTTAATATATAGTGACTTCCAGAAGGCATGCTCTGCACAAGTCTGATTGTATCCTTCTGTGCTGTACAGCTCTATGCAGCTATCTGATACTGTGTACACAGGGTAAAAATGTGCTTTGTCATGATTTATTTATTTATTTATTTATTTATTTATTTGGTTTCTTTATTTCTCTATGCCTTCTGAAAAGGCAAAAAATTTAAAGTGCCAGATTTCTGACACATTAAGTCAGATTTCTTATTGTTTTATTATTTTTTATACTTTGGGTATCAAATCAAATGATGCTAAAAAAAGTTTAAGATTATTTAATACATTCAAATTTCAAGTGTCAAATTAGGTATAAAAATTCTTGAACAGTGTTCAGTTCTCTCTCTCAAAATATCACAAGATATTTTAAACAGGAATCACCCCCCTTCTCCATAGTTAAAAAGAAAGTTTTGAGTATGTAACATAAAGTGTTTACAAAAGGAAAGCCAGATATGAATTTAACAATGTTTCATTTATTAAATCAGATTTCCAATACTTGCTACACATAGGTCTATTCTTAGTCTTATTATATGTGTAAGAATGCTATAGGTGGATACAGAAGAATTTATGACCTTATTCCTTTAAATATCACATACTGACACCTAACAGCTACATTCTTGTACTCTGTGTGTTTAACAAAGGCCACTGGCTTAGCAAGATACCTTCCAGCTCACACCTACATGTGAAAATGCCTAGGCCTCCACTGCTGTCTTGTCTTTTCTATAGCCTTTCAATGCCACCCCATCTTTGTGAAATATAATAGAACCTTTCCATGCTTTCAGGCTTAACCTCCATAAATTCAACAGGGAATTATAATTCATGTAATTAAATGCCATTATGCATAACTACATTGAATGAATGGCTATAATAATAACTTTATGTGTGGTGTGTATATATATATATATGTATATATACATTTATATGTATATATGCACTCTCTCTCTCTCTAAAAGTGTAAATAGGTATATGTATGCACACATCCCTGTCCTCTATCCTTAGAAGTTCTTTTTTTCTCAACTGAAATAGTGAGAACATTATGCCTATAGAATGCTGAGGATAAGAAATCTGAATTCTGGACATCTAGGTGCCATATGGCTCATTACTAATGAGTTGTATTAATGATTTCTTTTTTAATTTCAGAAGAAGCAAAATGTTAAATAAAGACTCAATTTTAACATGTTTTATTCAGGAAGGAGGAAAAAAAAGATAAAAGGATCCTAATCACTTCCTCTCAGACATATAGACTATAACTACTATTCAAAACATATGTATAACCAAACATAGAAACAGTATAAACCATGCAGAAGGATACTTGTCTTTAGTAAAAGGAAGAAAATAGCTTTAGAAAAGCACATTTTTATAAACATATGGCTACTGATTTATTTGGGAACATATATATATAAAACAACAGAAAATTGGAATGTACAGTCAACTCAGTTTCAGCCTGCTTTAAATAGAAACCAAGATATCACATGGACTGTTGATTATTTTAGCACAGTGAATATTTTTCTGTTGTGGATTTCGTAAAAGGACTACCATGTCAGAGCCAGGATCTCTTTCTTGGTTTCCTATGTCCTACTGAGAATAAACAAAAATGCATACTATCTCAAAATACATTATTGACATTCTCCTCCTCTGTCATATTTGAACTTCTAGTAGCTTGACAGACCCCAGATGCTTCTCAAATGTATGGGCTTCATCTCAGCAGGTAATTTGGATTTACTTCGAATATTTTCTTGAATTTCTTGCTGCACTCATGGATCAGTGAATGTCTGCATTCACTTATGTTTTCTGCCAGTTGTCACTGGTGGGTAAAGGGAGCAATGAAGGCAGCAGCTTGCTCACAAAACTGCGTGACAAATTGCTCTCTCTCTCTCTCTTTTTTTTTTTTTCTAACGTAGAATAAATAAATCATTCATGGTGCAGGTTGGACCCACTGCATGCCTTTTCTCTTGGAAGCCAAGAACTAGATTCAGCCCTAGAGGCAGCAGACTGCATCCGCAAGAGCACCTACACCAAGATAATTCATGAGAAGTGAAAATAGAAGTGAGGTTACCACTGCTCTCCTGAAGGGCAAATGCCAGAGAGAGAACCTGGTAAGGTTATTCTGGTAAACATGTGAAGCTGACTATGTTTTCTCGACCTTTTTACCAGATTCTTTTGGCTTCCTGGCTTATACTGGGATCTAGATTTACGTCAGTGCTCCAGTGGGCAGACAAGTCTGGTGAAAACTTGTCTCATAACTTCTAGTCTTGGCAGATTTCACCTGCTCAGACTTGCATTTCACCTACTCTGATCAAGATCAGAAAAAATGTGGGCCAAGGGGGTTTGTTGTATAATTTATTAACTAAAATAGAAATGAAAGCAGAAAAAAAAAACCATATACTTTTCAGAATGGATCGTTTTAATTAATCTACTCAATCTATATTTTTTTTGCCTTCTTTAAGAATGCAACCTTATACAGTCTTGTGCAATATTGCTGCCTGCCCAATGACTAACTTAACATTTAAAAGTATAGATCTCCCAAAGATAATAACATACTACAAACTTCTAGTTCATCTGTCTGCTCTGTGAAAGAGAGGAGACACAATTGAGAATTGTTACTGAGGAAGAGAAGGTAGCTGCGGCATATTCTGTTTGTCAAAAATTGCTCAGCTAGTCTTAACAGCAGTCTTAATAGTACTGCATTTCTTTCTGGGTTACGAAAACCTCAGAGCAGGATACCTGTTGTTGTTATGGGAAAAGAGAAGAGGGAAAATATTCAGAAAAAGGACCCAAATCCATAGCATATCGTTCAATTTAGCATTTTAGGGCATCTTAGATTTTTTTTTTTTATGTTCAGCTCACAATAGTTTTGCTTCTGGAGAGCTTTGTTAATCTTCTAAACTATAGATACATAGATTACCGTAAATTATAGGTGTGCACAGAGAGGAATGCATTTGAAATGCATCAGTGATGCTGCTCAAGTATTTCAAGAATATCCTTCAATGGTTAAAATGTTCATAGTAAGAGAACGGACCTTCATTAATTTCATCTCTTTTTTTGTTCTCATTTCTTTCCATGATTGTAGAGTCACATGCACAAAACAACTGCATCAGGCAAGCAAGAAGTAATTTTGGGCTGCTGTGTTCTCCTTTTTGAACATGTCCTGGAAGTGTCAGTCTGTTAAGTCTATTTTGTGTCAAGATAAAGTCATAGTGTGTTGAAAGAACAATAGGGCATGACAGAGCTGCTCTGATTCCTGACTCATGTGAAGGTTGATGTCATTATTCAGTGTTGATTTGATTATAAATAGCACATAAATTCATTACCAAGTGAATCAGTCTAAGTAGGCTGATGAAGGGTGATTGTAAAAGACCTTTTTTTCCAGAAATATCATAAAATATCATATCCTTAATAATTCAGTATTTTCCTAAAATTTATTTTGATATTTGCAAGGAAATATATTTACCCGTGAGGTCTCAATGGTATTAGTCTTTGTCTTGAGATCAGGCATTTATGTTTCTTAGACAGACACGCAGACATATAAAGTAGGTTTACATAGCCCAAGGCATGAATGAATATGGCAAATGCAGTTTTACCATTGCTGGTTGATACTGTGCTATGATTCTGTCAGTGGTGACAGTAGAACACTTCCACTAACTCTTGTGCAACACAGGTGAAGTCTCTGCTCGAAGTAGGTTGCAGCTATTTTACTGATTTTAATATACCATTTTAGCTGTGCTCATTCTGCATGCATATTCACTTTCCCAACATCTTCTAGCAGATTACTTAACAGAGCAAAATGTTCATGAATGATGTAAAGTTTTTGTGAATGTTGAGTATTTAAAGAAAATATTTTTTAAATTACAATCAATTACATGTGCCTTGAATATATTAAAGAGCATAATAAATTTTTTAGACTGTGGATAAATTAGAGTCTTTATTTGTAACTCTACTAAACCATTATAAACATAAATTATTTCACTGTATTTTTAAGCATGGTAGCCAGCTATATCTGTATTAGTGAAAATAACAGTCTACAAATATGTAAAAATCACATTGGATATCCCAAATGGTGAGATTTTTTAAAGCATTTTAAATAAGCAAAAAAACCAAAACATATAGATCATCCAAACCACCCTATTTCCTATCTAGTGTTTGCTGACCTTGATAATTGCAGACTGGGAGAAACAAATGGGACAAACTTGGATCTCAGTTCACCACAGCAGCTATACTGTCCTGCTCAGCATCTCAGAGAAACCTTCTTTTAATGCTGAAATTTGTGACCTTCTCAGCAAAATGGTGCTAAGATGCTTTTTGTTGCTTCAGGTTATTTCCAGTTCATTTCTCCCTGGATATGAGCTTTTCATGGCATTTAATAGACTCAGTTATAAACACAGAAGTCAGGTTACAGTTCAGCACCACATGGTCACTCTCTTGAAGAGATAATTCATGAAGAAGGACGGTGATCCCTGTAGCACCAGAAGACGAAATGGAGCTTCATCCTTCTCTAATGTAGTTGTTCTAGTCGTAACATTCAGTGTTTTGCACTTGGTTTATGTTCACTGTGACTGGAGGTTGTTTCATGCTATAAAATCCACATCACTAAAACTATTGTTCATTGATGCAATCATGAAGAAAAAGTCAAGTATAAACACCACAGAGCATTGTTTCCAGCTCAGTGACCCAGCATTGGTTAACTGAATATAACTTGACAAGTCATGATTTTAATGCTCAAGCTAAAGACTTCTACAGAAAATACAGTCCCACACAAAGTTTTCTCTGACTCAAATGTGGAATTTCCATCCCCAGCAAAATTAAACATGCACATTTCAACACTATTGAACACTATGCACAGTTTAGGAGATAGCATATTACTGATGCCAGAAATATGAAGAAAGAGAGTAGAATATGGGTAATTTGTTGTTAATTTCTTAATGTCCATGCATTGCAAAGTTTAATGCAATAAATTATTTGATTCATGCAAGAAGTTGTCTGGTAACTTTAATGTATTTAGTTGTTTGCAGGGGCACTTCTGTCATTCATATTAAAACCAATTTTTTGCAACAGATTCAATAAGGATACCCTTAATGTACATAATGGTATAGCTACAAACATGTCACTATGATGTGATTTCTTGTAATTTAATTACTTCCCCAAACACTACAATTATTCTAAGATGGTCTCGTTGTAACACATCAAATAATTAACCAGTTTCCCAATCCCATTGCTCTTTTGTACTCATCTGCCCTATATGTCAATGGGAGATTTGTTTAGAGAAGGAACACAGGAGAAGAACATTAATGTGCTATTAAATACTGTTTTGAAATAGAACTGTGAATTCTTTTGTGATGTGGAATGCCAGCTAAATATTTTAATAAAAGTCTAGAATTACATTATAAGTAGGAAAAGAAAATAAGTTAAGGAATGCAGGAAATTATTCCATAATCTAACCATTCACCATTTCTGTTTGCTTGTTTTATTTTTGTCTATAGTCAGGAATGAACCTTGCAGTAAGAAATCTAGTAAGTACTTCCATAACATAACAGAAAAACTTTCAATACTTAAGTAAACTTTTCTCCAAGTATATACTTATAGTATATACTGTGCCCTTACGTAACTTCCACAAGTAGAACAAAGACAGAAAGAAAAAAATCCAGTCTTAACTGAAATCTGAATAATGTTTGGGATCTTATTGCTTGATCTCTTGAACACTGCTACAATAGATAGATTTAGACATTCTGTTATATAGTTCATGACAGCAAATACTTCATTTCTGGAAGACTTTTTTGCTAACTCATGGTGCTAGCCCTGCATTAATGATGTAAAAAAAAAAACAATTAAATTTGTGTCTTAGGAAATGTCTTAGTTTATCAGATTGTTCCATTTCACATATCTTTTTTATTGAAGATGTATTTCATATTTTCTATAGATGCATCAATTGAAAGAAATAATTGAGTTTGAAGCACTGTTTAGCTAATTGCTTTGATCAAGACTCAGTGACAGGGACTCTCTATAGAGAGATTTAGAAATTTTTCGTGAAGATTGCAATATCTCTCTCTGTGTGTATCTCGACAAGATAAAGTTTTCCCACATATTTAGGTCAGAAGTTTACACAATATTACTCCTTTTAGACTAAAGGCCTGAAAATAGATATTTCTCTTCATGAAATCAGAGTTAACTTTTAATATACATAAATTATTATTTCATTCTAACTTTCTCAATTCCAAACACACTGATTCACAAAAAGCTAATATTCAGACAGGGCAGCAGATTAGTATATATTCTGAAAAGGTCTCAGCTGCCTTGATAGCTTAAAGAAATTGCCAGTCTAACCTACAGTCTAAAGTGTGCTAGTGTCACATCTACCAAGATAATTGGTGTTAAGCAAACTCTACTTGTCTCATTGCACATTCTTGCTACATTCTTTGCATCGCCAGTCACTAGAAAGGGAAACATTGGTTAGAAGTTAGGTCTTCTGATCAGCTACTTGAAATTTCTAGTCTTGCAGAGATGTTATGGTACAAGATACATTCTGGCTAGGATGCTGAATCATAAAACTTATGTATAATGATGTGGCCATAAAGTTAAAAGTAAAGACCATACTCACTTGGGAAGCAGATGTATATTAATTTTTATGTAATTTTCTTCCACTTATGTATGGCAATAAACTAGCTGCTGGTCAGAGGAGTTTGGCAAATTGAGTGTTTATCTGGCAGTTATAGACAGAGGTAGTTGATAAGGAACCCTTACTATTGCAGTAGGATATAGTCACAAGCAGATGATCCAATTTGGGTTAAACTATAACTACAGTGATCTGCAATGCAAAGCTATTAAAATTTATTTATTTTCTACATATTTTTTATTATTCTCAGCATTGATAACCTTTTTCTTTAAAATTGATATATTTTAAAAATAGATGGCTCCTGCATGCTAAAAAATGACCACATGAAAGTGTATCTTTTTAAAAATTAAAACATCAGACAGAAATCAAATAAATATTTCTAAAATATCTATAAAATTTAAATTCAGCATCATCTGAAATCCAGGAAGAAAGAATTAATTAAAAAAAAAAAGTGCACAAAAAAGCACAGAATGTTATCCGAATACAAATAAACTCCAAGCATGGGGTGCAGTGCAGCTCCAAACGTAATGAAACCATTATGAGACTTAGTCTGGGGGTTCAGTCTTGCATGAAGATCAGTGCAATTGCACAGTTCATAAAAATACCCTGTTTTTCTAGCAATGTCACCAGACATTTCAGTTTTTGATTTCTTAGTGCTGAGGCAGGTTGGACCTTTGCCTTTAAATGATGTGAAAAGAACCCAATACTGCTCACCATTACTCAAGAGATGTTCCTGGCTTACAAAATCATGGTGCTAACCTAAGTGTTCAGAAGCAATGTAGAACTTAAAATCATTTACAAAATAATCTTGGATAGGAAGACTGGGAGTGAGGAGGTGGAGCAGCCTTCCAAGGAAAATCATAAACACTGATGTGAAATTAATGAACAGTTGCAAGGCAGTCAAATAAATCAGTCATTAAAAATTCCCTGTCTAGCTTTAATCTGAACTCTGACCTGCAAGACCAGTGCTTAGGGGAGAAAACAGACAATCATAGTCTGTTTTGGACACCATCCTTTTCTCAACAATCTAACCTCAGGGAAGACGGGAAAAAAAGAGCAGCAGTGAATAAAATGATCTTTTACATCTCTTTACTAAGAAAAAAAGAAGGTTGAAATCTTCTTCAGATACTGATCCCTCCTTTGAAACACTATCAAATGTCATTAAACTCCTGATTCTGCAGAAAAAAAATTGAGTGTTTTGGGATAAAGTAGACTAAATGTGTTTCAAATAGTACATGCTTTAATATAAACTGAGCTATTTTATGATTATTTATGGAGGAAAGGAAGGAGGTGAAAGGCTAATATGTAGCAGAAGTCAAGTTCTGGGCTATTGAATCAGAATCCCTGCGAATTCAAGATGAGTTTAGAAAAAAATTATGTGTAAAAGAGGGACAATTTGGAAGATGAAGGTTGCTAATGAGGTAGATGACTTTTTAAAAGTGAATCTCTCTAAGTTTATACAAGTCATACAATAGTCTACTGTTAGCATTTTAGGCAAAATCTGGCTTAATATGCTCTCCACAGTAGTTTTACTGACTTGGGAGATGTTAGTGGAATTTTTTCTCTTAAATGACTCTAATCAACAATGTGGGATATGAGATTTCAGCAGCATTCAGCTGTTAGGTATCTTTAGAATTTCAGTCCATTAGCCTTGCCAAGGGTCTAGTTATGTGACATCTTTGCTGAAAATGCTACTGTTTTCCACAGAAATTGTGCAAAGTGCTATCAAACACCTAAAGTGAGACATAAGGCAAAATAGTCAGATCCAGAATTTAACTGTGTTTTAGAATAACCCTGCATAAAACTTTCTGTAAGTTGTTCATCAAAAATGTGGAGAACTGAGACCACACAGATCCTCACAAGGAGCACTGAATATTTTGCAGGACTAACCACTAAAGTTTTAGTTTGATTCATTTACTCTCATGACAAGAGTAATGTATGTGTGTGGAGAAGTACAGGAGCTTCCTCATCTATTTTCCAGTTTAAAATAAAATACTATCTTTAGGGTAATTTAATATTAAGAAAATTAGGAAGGCAGAATTGCAAGACAGAACAGATTTTTTTGATTGCATTTGGCCTGAGTTACATGTGTGTTCTTTATAAAAGAATTTTGCTAATCCTCAGATTTGAAAAGCTCTTCAGTGATTGCAATTCTCATTAAGAATAGATCCATTTTGCTTCTTTGCTCTCATCAAACTCCTCTTCTTCTTTGCATTAGCTGTCATTTTGCACCTTTCCTATTCAAATGATAATTTATCAAGTCAGCCATGGAAATGCTAGTCCAGTTTTAAACATATGCATGTAAAAATGTATCTCTATTAGCTGGTCAAAGCTCTGAATGGTGCTTCCACAGTATGTATCTTGAATACACAAGTTGGACATAAGGAAAGACAGAATGATCTGATCCATAATTCTGATATTCCTCTGTAATTTCAAAATCTGGTGATCAAGAAACTTTTAAATTTAATTTTTATTAAAAAAAGAAACAGAATAAAATAAAACAAAAGCTACTTTCATTGACCACGGTTAGCCAGAGATAATGCAAATACATATTGTCTATTCATAAAGTCATAGTGGCTAGACTATGTACTCTTATTAAGCATGCTGCAATTCCAGAATAACTCCATTTACATCAAGACACCTCTGTGTGAAACCAGTCTAAATAAAAAAGAGAACAAATTTGATGACCATTAAAGACACCAACACTATAGAATGGGTTAAGACATTCATGTTATAGTATTATGTGAATATCATCAGAAACTTAGTTTTAATTTTCTGGCTATTTGATTGTGTGTGGAACTTGATTGCATGACCCAGTTGCTCACCAGTCAGTGAGGTATTTATGTCTCTTAATTCATATTAATTCAGTTAAGTATTTTCTTTCTCATGTCATCATGCAAGACGAGACCTGATTTGCATGCAATACATGGCAAACAGAGCAGTACTAATGGGAAATAATATTTGTTATTTATAATATACTTATAAACTAAACTAATTACACCCTGCACCATGTAGTAAACCTTATATTTGTGGTCATAAATTACTGGCTACAGTAGCCAGATGGTACATTGCAGAAATAGATACACACAAAAAATATTTTTGTTAGAATTTTTAACATAAGAATTGCAGAACTCAGCCCAGATATTTGAATCCAGAATTACAGAAAGGTTGAGGTTGAAAGGGACCTCTAGAGATCATCTAGCCCAACCCCTTGCTCCAGCAGGGATACCTATGGCACGTGGCACAGGGTTGCTTCCAGGCAGGTTTTGAAGACTGAAGAGGAAATTCCACAGCCTCTCTGGGCAGCCTGTCCCAGGGCTCTGTCACCCTCACAGGAAAGGAGTTCTTCCTCATATGGAGGAAGAACGTGTTTCAATTTGTACCCATTACACCTTGTCCTGTCACTGGCCATCACTGAGAAGAGTGTGGCCCCATCCTCCCTACATTTACCCCTCAGGTACTAAAGTACCCCTAATTTATCTGGGGTTATTCATCCCCAGGTGCAGGACCCTGCACTTGTCCTTATTGAACCTCATGAGATTCCCTTTTGCCCAACTCTCCAACCTGCCCTCTGACAGGCAGCACAAATAAGTATAATAAGTAATTAATGTGAATATAATAAATAATCAAAGAACAAAAATGTAGGAACTAATTGTGGAAGTTACCGATGACTAGAATTTTAGGCTTCAATTAATTAATGAATTATATATACTAAAAGATATAGTCTATATAAGTAGACGACAATACACAGAAATAATAGCTATGAAGAACTAGTGACTGCTGTAGCTATGCACACACAGCCATGCTTATCCTTCCTGATATCCATTTGAAGCTCCCACATGTGTGTACCAGCTGAGGTGATATTATTTGTAAGATGATGGATTTTGCACACTATAATGAAGGGGAAAGTAAGGGAAAATTAAGGTACTATCCTATTAATTAATTAATTAATTAATTGTAATGCATGGATCTCATATGTTCTGTCTCTGCAAACACCTCTGTGGAAGAATGGCCTGGAAAAGGGGAAACTTAGAGAAAACCTAGGGCCTAACAGAAGTTTTGGTATTACAGAAGCTTGCCTGGGGTGATACACATCCAGGATGGCTGGTATGTGCGGAATCTACCTCTCCACAATTCCCTTGGCAACACAATCTGCCCTCCTAGCACACATTGATAAGAGTAAACGAAGAGTGGAGCAGAATGGAGATACCATGGTCAAACTTTGCTGGCTTTCCTGCGGAGGGGATAATCTGATGGTGCCGTGCAGACACAAGTGAATGGAGGGTGGAGTGGAGTGAAGACACCGCGGCCAAACTCTGTTGCACTCCCTGCAGAGGTGGCAGCCTGGTGGTACCACACAGCTGATGAGCCACATAGTGTGATGTCTGGTGCTTGGCCAACAATGGTGGCAGATCAGTCCCTTCTGATAAGCTTTGCTCAAATTTCCCCTCCTTCTAATCTCATTATAATACCAATACACAACCCCCTCCCACTGAGCATGCTCTCTAGATTTTCGATTAACTTGGGAGGCTTTTTTAAAGCAATGAATAACGAAAGCAAATATGACT
>JAUBNY010000183.1:915125-932119 GCA_032275445.1 Crypturellus soui
TACAATACACCTGTATGCATGTATAAAATAGACGCAAAGTTGGGTGTAAAAGGCTTTCCTCATACATAAGAAATAGCTTCATGGACCTTCTTTGCAAAGACATTTTTTAAAAAACAGTATCAAGGTTGAACAGATTTAAAAGTACATAAACATAGTTTAACACACAGTAATCTAAAGTCTAGCTGCTTTGTGGCTGCTGACAATTTTTCGAAAGTCATGAAATAAGAGGCAGAAAACAGAATCTCAATGCTTTAAATATTTACTGTTAATTTTGTGCCTTTATTTTTTTTTCTCATGGCTTCATGCTTTTCCTCACTCATATGTCTAATTTCCTTGGATAATGTTCTAATATCATTAACATCCACAGCAGCTTTATGCTATTTCCCTACTTTTTGCTGAGACTTTTATGGTGTAATGAAAGCATTTATTTCCCAGTATACCCAGAGACGTGCTTTAAATTGACCTGCTAGCCAGAGCTTTATTATGGACAAAAGCTAAATGAGTATAATCTAGAAATCTTTAATCAGTCTTAATGTCATGCTCAGTTGAAGAGCCATATAATTATCATAATTTATGTATATCTGGAACAAGGCACAAAGCATATCTGGAAAAATATTCTGCTTCTGCTCACTCTAGTTTAGACAGCACCCTGATTCTTTGAAGTAGTTCAAACATAGGATAGAAACAAGATTAGCTGAGTCCCTTTCACATGGCATATAAAGCTTGCAGTTGTGAGAAGAAAGGCTGAGTGGGCTCTGAACAGTCCCCGGAGTGTGCAGGGTCACTGAGGAGGAGTGGGAAATAGGAACACATTTGGTTCTGCATGTTACAGAGTGCATAAGAGCAAAGAAATTATCTTCTCATTAGCCATAATAACACATTATTGTCCTCTGAAACTCTTTTTGTGAGATAATCACTAGAAAATGAAACTTCCAATGAAACTTCCCAGAACGTGTCTATTCAGGCAAAAAGTTCCGGTCACTGTAGATGAGAGTGAATAAATATGACTAAAAAAAAGTTAAATATCTTCTGCCTACAAAAATAGTATGACTCTTGGAATGCCACATGGCACTCCTGACAGAAATCAGAATTTTTTTATATTCTGTTCTGTTGGAAATTCTCAGACTTTATTTCTGCTCTCTCAAAATCCCCCCCAAACTTTGGAATAACTTATATTTTTTTTTTCTCTGAGATTTGAAAGCATTACCTAGAAAAGATACTGGAAAGATCCAGGCATTTCATCATGTGTTAGGAACATTTGCCAAAACTGCAATGCTTTCATTCAGTTTTTAATCATCATAATACAGCAAAATATGGATTTTGGTATTTCATAGTTTTCTAATATGTCCAGTAGCCTCACAACAGTTTCCACTTACTTCTCTCCCCTGAATTTTGCTACGTAAATAGTTGTGTTGCAGTTCATCTAGTCCTGTCATTTTCACACTGTGACTGAGGAAAATACATCTAATCAGAGCTGGGGAGGGAGCCTTCCCGACAGCCCTGCCCAGCTCAGGTTATTCACTACGGGATGAGAAGAGCCACTGGAGGAGAGAGTATTGCTCACCGCGTGCAGACATATTTACAAGTGGCATTTTAGCTGACAGAAGTGAAATAGAGACAGCAGGGGCCAACGCTTGACTGTCACTCTAGATGAACAACACTTGGTTGGGGTGTGAGAAGAGCCTTGATTATTGTTAACACCCACACGTAGTCCAACAGTGCTGGCAGCACTGATGCTCTCTAGGCTCACCCTCTGGTGCCCAAACACAGACAGCAGGACTTCATTGATAAGTATCTGCTGCTAGAACAGAGTGCCATTAGTCTTTTCCAGTTCAGCTGGTTTTACTTAATATATCCGGTAAATGGTATGGTTGAGAAACCTCAACTCTCAGATCCAAAGACTTGAACTTCATTTCTTGAAGAAAATCCTTAGGCATGGACTGGGAGCCGTGCTCCGAGGTATAAACACTGCCCAAACAAAAGGATATCCAGAAATGGCTAAGTTTGTTCCTGGTAATACCATTAATATCATGCCCTCTGAAATGAGAACAAGAACATGAACGCTTGAATGAATTCTTATGCTTTCATATTTTTGCTTCACAAAACTGATCCTTTAGTGAAGCTTGAATGGAGCCAGAAACCTCTTGTACCCCCAAGTAGTGCCTTTAGAAGAAAGTCTTAGCCTGAGTTTTGAAGATTTAATTCCTGGCTTAGGAAAACATCGCCACTTGGGAAATGTTTGATGGAATTAAGTCAATTTAGGTCAAATGACTTGGAAGGAAAGGACTGTCTGAAAACAAAGCATCATGACAAGAAAATGAAGACAATGTTCATAAATTGTGGGACAATACAGAGGTTATATACTACTTACACATGGTGCGTTTTTTTTTATACATATATATATATTATTCTCTGCGGACATCCCCTTGTTGCGGGGGAGAAGATTGTGAGCCCTTATGAGGTTGCAAGCTATGCTGGCGTTGGCATATGCCTCCAGTAGGGTCTCCCATGGCAGACAGGTCTCAACTGAAGGGTTAGGCAAATTGTGTCCACAGACAGGATGGGCTCCCTAGCCTCCTGGCAGCCATTCTAGCAGAAGGACAGCTCTAACCCCAAACCTGGGCAGATGGAGCTTGCTTAGCCCTGTAAGGCCATCTGTCTCAGAGAAGGATACTCTAACTAAACCTACATCCTGAGAACTTCGCTGCCACAGTCCGAGCTCGCTAGGCCCTGGCAGATGAACCTTAGGAGTAAAGGATGGGGCCAGTTCTGCCCATGCTGAGTCTCACCTAAAAAGTCCCTTGTGCAGCCTAGAAGGACATACCCACATTTGTAAAGCCCTATGGTGACAGGTGAGGGATGAAACGGCAGGTGATAAGGTGCGCTGGAAGCTGCAGACCCAACCCTGCATGCAGGCAGTTCAGGACATTGGTCGCTCGAGTCTAACCCCAGAGGTGACAGTCTTGTTTGGCAACATCCTGAATGACCAAGCAGCCTTTCTCAAGGAGAGAACTGCTTGCTCCACATGAAACATAGAAAAGGTGGCCTAACCAAAGCTCATCTGCACCCTCCATCCAGTTGGCTAGTCGTGGCCAACAGGCATCTTCTGATGCGGTCAAACAACAACAAAGAGACAAAAGCATACCCCTGTCTCCAAAGGCATCCTCACATGTTGGAACATCAGAACCATGCTTGATACAGTGAACAGTGGGAGTCCTGAGCGTCATTCTGCACTAATTGCTCATGAACTATCATGACTCAACATTGACATTGCTGCTCTCAGTGAAGTTCATCTCCATGAGGAAGGTAGCCTCAAAGAAAATGGTGCTGGCTACACTACTGGTCAGGAAAACCCCAAACCGAAAATCGCCTTTCAGGAGTTGGCTTCAGGATCAAAAACTCCATCGCCTGCAAATTTGAAAATCTGTTCAAGGGTCATTCTGATCACATTATCTCCTTACGCCTCCCACTACACAACAAGTAGCATGTTGTTCTCTTCAGCATATATGCCCCAATTCTGCAAGCTGACCCTGCAGAAAAAGACAAATTCTACACCGACCTGCGCCGTCTCATCCAAAAGGTTCTTGCAGATCATAAGGTCATAATCCTTGGTGACTTCAACACCAGAGTAGGAAAGAACGCTGAAGGCTGGAAAGGAGTACTAGATAAGCATGGTGTTGGAAACTCCAATCATAAGGGATGTCTCTTGCTAGAGCTTTGTGCAGAACAGCAACTCACCATCACAAATACTATATTTGAGTGGAAAGAGAGCTTGAAGATCCCTCTCCTGAAGCTTGTTGGCAACATATTAAAAATAGCATCCTGCAGTCTTCCGAAGAATCCTTAGGGTTCTCCTTCAAGCAAAAGAAACATTGGTTTGATGAAAACCATCAAGACATCCAGGAATTGTTGACAAAGAAGAGAACTGCTCACCAAGCACACCTTGCTCAGCCATCTTGCATGTAAGAAAAGCAGTTTTTAGTCTTGCATGAAGTAAGCTCCAACAGAAACTTCAAGATTTTCAGAACAAGTGGTGGATCACGCTAGCAGAAAAGACTCAACTCTGCACAGATTAGAGTGACCACAGAGGATTCTATGAGGCTCTGTGGGTGTACAGACCCACATATCACCTTCAAAGCTCCCTAGTCAGTGCAGATGGCCAAATGCTTCTGATAGATAAAATCGGCCTCCTGAATTATGGTCTGAACATTTCCGTGTAGTCCAAGGTTCAGCAATTCAGCACATTATGCAACAACCGGTGAAAAATGAATTGGATATAGCTCCTACTATGGGAAAGACTCCTCAGGACATGCAGCAGGTGAAAACTGGCAAGTTAGCTGGGGTTGATTGAATCCTACCTGAAGTCTGGAAGCATGGATGCCAAGCACTCCATGCTAAATTCACAAGCTTGTGGGGCGCTGCTGGGGAAAAGGTGAACTACCACCAGATCTTGGTGATGCAGTCATCATCATCCTGTACAAGAAGAAAGGAGAAAAGCCAGACTGCTCAAACTACTGAGGTATAATTCTGCTCTCCACTGTAGGAAAACGCCTTGCAAGAATACTTTTGAACAGATTAATACCCGCTATCTCAGAAGAACTCTTACCTGAAAGCCAATGTGGTTTCAGAGCCAATAGGAGTACCACAGACATGGTATTTGTTCTCAGACAACTACAAGAGAAGCACAGGGAACAGAACAAAAAGGTCTCCCTATAACTTTTGTTGACCTCACCAAAGCCTTTGAAACTGTGAGTAGGAAAGGCCTGGGGCAGATCTTGGAACGATTAGGATGTCCTCCCAAGTCCCTCAAAATGATTATCCTGTAACATAAGGATAAGCGCAGCCAAGTCAGGTGGCGATGCACTCTCTGAGCCCTTCCCAATAACCAATATGAAACAAGGTTTCATTCTTGCACCAACTCTATTCACAATTTTATTCAGTATAATGCTCCGAAGGGCCACGGCAGACCTCGATGAAGAAATTGGCATTTACATCCGATATCATACTGATGGAAGCCTATTCAACCTAAGCCATCTGAAGGCCCACACTAAGATCCTAAATCACCTTATCCACGAGCTGCTTTTTGCTGATGATGCTGCCCTCGTTGCTCATACAGAAGCAGCACTGCAGCACTTGATGTCCTGCTTTGCAGAGGCTGCTGAGCTTTTTGGGCTGGAAGTCAGTTTGAAGAAGACAGAAGTTCTCTACCAACCTGCACCTCAGGGAGTCTTCCATCATTTGGGGATCAGATAGGCAGATCAGATCACATCACCATAGGCAAATCAGAGCTTAAGTCAGTCCAAAAGTTCAACTATCTAGGAAGCATCATTTCCTCGGACGGTAAGATTGACAATGAGACAGACAACGGGTTAGCAAAGGCATACAGAGCTTTCAGAAAACTTCATAAAAGAGTCTGATGCAATGAACACCTGAAGAGAAGTACAAAGATTAGTGTCTATAGAGCCATTGTACTGTCTGCTCTTCTATATGGGTTTGAATCATGGGTCATCTACCGCCACCACCTGCGGCTTCTCAAACACTTCCATCAGTGCTGCCCTCGTACAACCCTAAACATCAACTGAACTGATTATGTGATTATTGTGGCTCCCCTTGAGCAGGCAGGGGTCACCAGTATTGAGGCCATGCTGCTGAGAATGCAGCTGCGCTGGGCAGGGCACATCTCCAGGATGGAAGATCACCGCATCTCTAAGACTGTGCTCTATGGTGAGCTTGCCATCAGCTGCTGCAAGAGAGGAGCCCCAAAGAGGAGATACAAGGACTCTCTGAAACAACACCTCAGCTTTGGCCATATTGTCTACCATCAACAGTCCACTCTGGCCTCGAATAGAGAGATATGGAGACACACCATCCTGCTTCCTTTGAGAACACACACAGAATCAGTCTTGAAGAGAAAAGACAACGCAGAAAGAACAATGCCTCACCAGTACTGCCTAAGAAGACCTTCTGCTGTGCCTTTTGCAGCCGGACTTGCCTTTCCTGCATTGGTCTTTTTAGCCATAAGCACACTTGCAGCAAACAGGGGTAAAGGCCCTTCCCATATCTTCGTTCGCGAAGCCTAGCCATGATGATGATGATATATATATTCTTGTAATTATGGCTATGCTTGTAAAGCAGATCACAGATAGAGACTCCCATTTTACCTACAATAAGGTTGGACTGAAATACCTTGAGAAGAGGAAAGAAAAAGTCATGCAGTTCAGTTTATTCTCTGTTAGTATCTTCCCAAATGTCATATCAACTACCTTGTGTGCATTGCAACATGTCTTTTTTCAAATACTTTTTTTAAAAAAAAAACATAATTTTCCACTTAGTGCATCACTTTGTATTACATGCTGATACATCAGTATTACATGCTGATACTCTTTGTACACTTTGCAGTCATTTTATTCAGTATTTTGTCTTAAGAAGGATTTTTTCATAAAAATAGAAAATATTTTTCTAATTAATCATATTTTCCAGCTACATTAATTATTAAAATTTTGTGTTTGTTGTTAAAACTGCAAAAACATCCTAAGAAATTGCAGAATCACACAAAATCACAGACTGGTTAAGGTTGGAAGGGACCTCGGGAGATCATCTGGTCCAACCCCCCTGCTCCAGCAGGGACACCCAGAGCACGTGGCACAGGGTGGCATCCAGACAGGTTTGGAAGGTCTCCAGAGAAGGAGACTCCACAGCCTCTCTGGACAGCCTGTGCCAGGGCTCTGTCACCCTCACAGGAAAGAAGTTGTTCCTCACATGGAGGTGGAACTTCCTGTGTTTCAACTTGTACTCATTACCCCTTGTCCTGTTGCTGGCCGGCACTGAGTAGAGTTTGGCCCCATCCTCGATACAATTACCCCTCAGGTACTTGTACATGTTGATCAAATCTCTTCCAGTCTTTTCTTCTCTAGGTCCAGCTCACTTAGCTTTTCCTCCTATGATAGATGCTCCAGTCCCTTAATCATCTTTGTTGCTTTAAAAATTAGCAAAATCTAGAAAGAAATCTAGCAAGGGATTTTGTGCGATATTCTTAAAACTTTAAATTTATCTTTTAGTTCATTTAAATTTATCTTTTAGTTCATTTATCTTTTAGTTCATTTAGTTAATTTATCTTTTAGTTCATTTAATGCAATTTGAAATATTTCTTACATGAAATGGGTGTATAAGCATAAGAAACAGTAGGAGCATAACTGCATAGGTATCACTGCAAAATCCATATTTACAGAAAAACTGAAGTGTAGTGTGCTTTTTCTTTCCAAATGGTCTTTTGTCACACTGGGAAGTGCAATTAGGAATTATAAGTTGACAGGTTAGAAGCAAACCATCCACTTTATATTAACCTGTGTTAGTTTTAAAAGCAATGGTATATTTTGCTTTTTTGTTGTTTTGGTTTGATTTGGGTTTTTTTGTTTGTTTGTTTGTTTGTTTCTCTCTTTTTAGGATGCAGAGAAAGGAAAGAGAAAAATGTCTAGAACTTCAACATCACTTAAGTAATAGGATAAAAGGCTGATGAATATAGCATTCCAAAGAATTTGGAAGAAATATGAATAGATACAAGGCACTAGAGGGAAAAAAAGGTGGCACTTCTGTGCTAGAACAGAACCACTGTCCATTTGCTTTTTGACATGCATGTGTAATATGTTATCTATCCCAATAGAAAACCATGCTGAAAGGGGTCATTAATCCTGAAAGAATCGCAGATCTTGTTAATGTCAGTAGGTGTGCCCTGTTCTCTTTGGGAATCGAATACAGAACTGATTAAGTACTTTTATCTAATGAAATATCTGTAAATGGTGAAATATTGCTACCAAAGGCATTGAAACAAATGTCTGGTGCTGTGGAGGCTTAATTCAGATAAAATCAGATCACTAAAAACATCTTTTATTGTAAAGGATATGCTATCTTTTAACATGAATTAGTGTGGGAAAGGCAGGAGACAGTTGTGAAAGTGGTTTTGAAGGGAGGTGGGGGGAGTTTCTCAAGTATTTAATTTATTGTAGAGGCAGTGCAGGAGATTACTGATCAAGAAAATTACCATTTTGTTTCTGTCTTCAGTCTTCAACAAAACCAAACTTTGCCTGCAGCTCTTGTAAACAAACAGCACTAGACCAAGAGCATGCTAATTTTCATCCTAGCAAAGACTGAGTCAGGCTTAGTCACTGATTCAGCACTATCCTGAAGAAAATCCTGTGCAATGACATTTTTCTTAGAAAACTCATAGTTGGTTAAAATTATGCTTGGATCCAGTTATATTTGAGTAATTGCTTCCTGGTGGCTTTATACATATATGAGAGAATAAATAGGTACTCACACTTTCCAGACTCTTTCCTTCATCACAGTGTTTCCTTACAATGGGAAATTGTACTAGTTAGTTATCAGAGAAATGTTCTCAAATAATGGTTGTTCTTGTGTGCCCTAATTATGAGGAAAAAGCAATATCAAGAAGAAACATCCTGAGATAAAGGTGGGCATTTGTGTCTTCCAACACCATAATTAAGAAAGTCAAACACTCCTAAATGTAGAACTGTGTAGAACAGCAAGAGCTAGCTGTTTTGTAACCATGTGTTTTCATGCTTTTATGTTTCCTTTCCCTAGACTTGCAATCTTGAGGGATAAAAAAACCCAACCCCAGAAATGGCATGGAAATGAAAAAATTAAGAACAGCTAACTTAGCACATATTTTCCATAGTTCTTCCACTGTATATTCTCTTTGTCATGATTAGGAGAGTTCCCTTAACTTCACCTAAATACTGTTTCTTGTTTCATGTTTCACGATATATGCCTTCTTCAAACTTATTTTCCCCTGTGCTCTACGTTTTCTACTTTTCTCCTCTTCCCTTTGTTATTCCAATAAGCAACATTCACATGAAAAGAAAACAAAGTGTGTTAAAGCAAAATATGGCACTAACATAGTCCTTGCCAATTATCTCTGCACTTTCAACCTCCATGAGTGATTCTTTTTCGACATTTTCTCTTTCCTGTTTATATTATAAGATTTCTGGGGCAGGGACCATCTAACTTCTTCACTTTTTGAAGTACTAAGCAGATGGCTCCGTTCTCAGTTTTTTTCCCAAGGCACTTATCTAAGTGATATTATGTTCTACTCTATGTTCAAAGCTGAACGGAAAATATCTTTTTACTATATCTGGAACTTAATTCAGCAAAGCAGTAAAGCAATGACTTTAAGCTTGAGTAATCCATTGGAATATTGTACAAATACTATGAGTAAGTTTATAGTTACGTTAAAGTTCTTTAGCAAATTGAGGCGCTGTGGTGAGTGTTCTTAAATTCCCCTTTCTTTTCAGCTAGCTTTAGTTGCAAGAACATTTGTGGTTAATTTACTACATGATATGCAAAAACATTAAATTAGTATCATGGTCTGAAATGAAAAAGTAAGTTGCGATTGATTGATAAACTTTTTTTTTCCTGATAATTTTAAATTCAGCCATAACTGATGCCAAACATTAATATCTCAGTTGTATACTTACCTTTTGAGACGTGTATTTTCCTGTTAAATAAACCTTTCAGAATCAGAAATATTATGTTTTTCTGACTCCAGTAATACAAAGAACTTTATTACCTGTCCCCCTCCACCCCAATTCTCACAGACTAATAATTACTTAAAAGAAAATAATTCAATTCCTGGAGAAAAAGAATGAGACTGGGAAATTATAATACATATCTTTGGTCTCTGAATAACAATGCTTGACTTTTGTTGTCTTTTGATTTTTTTTTGTAGTTCTCTGCTATTATACTGAAAAGGCTTCTTTTTCTGAAGAAGTGAAAATTTGCATAAATTCATTTCTAAAATTGAGATTTTTTTGAGATTTATCCATTAGTATTTACTCAATTTTTTTAAAACAATTTTCTTCTGAGGTGACTTATTAATTTGCTATATTTTCATAAAGAATAACCTAAAATTATTTCAAAACTTTTGTAAATGTTGATAGAAAGGACAATGCAGAAAAAAAAATCTGTTATGAATTATAAAGAAAAAAATGAAAATTTTTTCTTATGGAATTTAGGAGAGCGACGGACATGATTAGAATATCCAAATGAATAGCTATACATAAACTTTGATAGGAAAAAGAAGTAAATTGATACTGTAAAATCTATTTCTGAATGAGTTATTAGTTGGCATTCCAGAACATCTAAATGTTAATATAAATTAGTGAAGATGGGATAGTGGTCAGTAACGACTACAAACTGTTATGTTCTACATGAGAAGAGGATCATTAGTTTCTTAAGCATCTGTCCATTATACTTATATTACACACGATCATCAAATAGTTTAGCCTGAGTGAGAGTTGCGTTCTCATGATGAAAAGCTTTCTAAATGTTCTTAGCACTACTAGAAAGTCCTCTTTACTGTAGTAAACTGTGTGTTGCATATAATTATAAATCTTATCTAGATAGAGAATTGTTTGAACAATTTATTGTCCTTTATTCCAATACATATGCAAGGTAAAAGCTTTAATACATACAATGTCATAAAGTCATGAAGATTTCTGACCTATCAGAGGCATCACCACAGATGTGAACAATAAAATAGAATTGTTTTAAAAAAAACAATTAAAATTGATTAAATTAATAATTGACTAACATTAAACATTTGAGTATATCCATGCAAAACTATTTAATAAATGTAGAAGTCACAAATAAAAAGACAATATTCCTCTGGGTTCCATCCACATTCCATTCACTGTTGTCAGAGACTGTAGAGTAGACTTAACATGTCTCAGATACCCATAGTTCATGCTTAAGATGAAAAGTAAAGACTGCATGGAGGAAGGGCAACTTAGAGCTGTTTCTCTGAGCTGCCAGCTCAGACTAGACAGTGGTCCCCAACACTTGGAGATTAAAGTGCTGAGAAGCAGCAACTAGCATATAGAAGAATGTAATTGCTGGAGCCTTTTGTCTTATATTTGAGACCTTTGCATTTGAAACCTAAGGGTTTAAGGCTCAAGGGATTCAGAAAATAGGCCCAGAACACTACAGAGAGTACTGCAGGGAAAAAGGTGGGAAGTTAGAAATTAAGAATGGTGGAAAGTTAATAAAGAAAAAAGAAAAATAAGGAAAAGCTTATAATCCACAACATGAAAGAGATTTTTAACTACACCAAGCACAAAAGAAATCCTAATAATATTATTTGTCCTTACTAGTTTGAAATGATATATTGTAAGTAATACATTTTCCTCTTTTCTATTGGATAAATAATTCTGCTCTCTATTTGAGGAATGAAATGCAAAATACAGTCATTTCACAGGCTGCTGATGAAATACTTTACACAGTAACAGTAAATCAAAAGCTACCGCTCCTAAAGCTAGATATTTTTAAAACATTGGATCTGGCCAGTTTCTTACCCCAAAGAGTGAGAAAAAGAAAAGGGTGAGAAGTTTCCTAGATTCTCCGTGGTGTTTTATACATACCTTTCAACTGTTAGGAAATTCTAGGGGTCTATAAGGCAAATAAAGGAAAGCAAATACCATGCTTTTATTTAAAAAGGATATGATGATTCCATTAATATAAGTCTGAAATTGATTCTGAGCAAACTGAGAGAATATTTTAAGTGAGACGATTTCTAGAATGTAATAAAGAGAAAATAGCTAACTCTAATTAATGCTTGTTTATTGAAACTTGCCTAAACAGCATGTTACCTATTTCTGATGACTTTACAAGTTAGATGTTGGAGTCTATTTATTATTTAGCATTGCTGAAAACACTCCTTGTACTCACAGTTCAAAAATATGCTGAAGATTTGGAGAGGTTTCAGAGAAAATTTATAAATGGGTTGGAAAAGATACCCTTTACAGGAGGGGGCTCCCAGCATCTAAGACATCCTGGAGATGAGTTAGAACTGAGTTAGCTATATGATACATGAAGAGCAGATATAGTATAAACAGAAGACTCTTTGATATGTCAGGAAAAAAAAAAAGTCCATCAAAATACCCATCATATAGAAATAAAGGAACATAATTAGGGCAAATGTTTTGCAGGGGTTGTAATGAGCACCTGAGAACAAATGATCAAAAGTTATGCTTAATTCTCTGACACTGAAAGAGAATGAATTCACAGAAATCCAATGTCTGTGACTTGTGTATACATGTGTGTGTGTACAGTGACCATAGTCCTTCCTACCATTGTTTTTTAAAAGAAGGTAAAATATTTTTTCAATTTAAGAACTGAACAGGTCGATCAATTAATTAGTATTAGTTTGTGTTGATAATACATATTAATTACATACATGTTAGCAGAGCCATATGAACTTTCTACTGGCTTTAGTGAATTCAATATCAGGCCATATTCATAACTATTCAGCAACTGTGAGAAAGAAACAGTTCATTGACTGTTTATGGTCTGCTTGCTTAACTTTGCATTATTATTGTATGCTAGGAATTTAAATCAGAAGGGTCTGTGAAATCATTTATTTTTAACTGTTTTCTGGTCTAGATGCAGAATGCAATTAGAACATCCTACAGTGAGTCTATATTCTGCTCAAATAGTCAAATAATTATTAGCAAATATTCAACAAGCAGGATTTCCATATCATTTGTCAGTCAAAGATGTAAGTAAAGATCCTGCAAATGTGGAGATTTTCAAGTGAATACAGCAACACTGTAAGCCACAGAGAGCTTAATACAGTGCTTTCATTTGAGAAATCTGTGCAGATGTAGTGCTGTGCAGTCATTTGACATGTTTATCTGACAGATGAATAGATTTTTTAAAAATAAAAACATTTGGGCCTTAATGTTTGGAAAACAAAAGTACCCTTTGCTGATAAATTTAGAAGAAAGAATCCCAGCACAGAGGAGATTAAGGGCACTTATGAGCAGTAAGGGCAAGCAGAGTCACCAACGCTGGAGTACAGATGTATGACTGAACCGGAGTGATTCGAGAAGTCACTCTCTGTATGGTTAGAATAGTCTCCTTGGATAATACAAATCCCCTTATAGGACAGTAAGAACCTTCTTGACATATCTTAAAGAGTTCAAAAGTTACTGTGGTTTTTGTTTTTCTTTAAGCACTTATCAGGATCTTAGATTATTGTAAGAATGCCACCAGGATGTTGCATTCAATTTTCCAAGATGTGTTACCCAATTTTACTGATTTGATACTGAGTTTACTTGCAGGCTTTCAAAAGCCTTAAAACCGATGAAAGATTAATTCATGTATGTTACTTCTTGTCATTTAAAATTAATCATTTCTGGAGTTAACTTTAAATTTTGTCTGAAAAACATATTTGAGGAAAATGGTCGCCTAATATCTAAAAGTCTTACAATTTAGGGATTCAGTAAATCTACATTGAATAGGGCCTTTGTGTAATGAAAAGTTGGATTTGAATTTAATTGCATGTTTTTACCAAAACAGCACTTTATCTTATTACTGAAGGTTATGTGTTAACCTTTTGTTGTTTACTGCTCTGACTTCTAAACATGCAGGCTTGATTGCAGGCTGCTTTGTTCTGTCACTCTAAGACAAACACTCTGAGCTTGTTTATTCCTATTGACAAGAGGTTTAAACAGGTTGGCATAGCTGTACCCTGATCAAAGAAGTAATCACTTGTGGAATGACAATGCACAGAACATTCACATTATGAGCGGTGCTTTTATGGATGCTGCACATTAAACTGAATATCACACTTAGAAGAGATCATTCAAATTCAGAAACCAAAAATCATAATGTAATTTGCGCTGTTTGACTGGCAATCAGGAAATTATACAAATGATAGTGAAAGCTGTCATTATAACACTGATGGAAGTCTTACTCCATTATAACAGTGATGTAAGCCTCACACCTTTTTAACGTGCCTTTCTGATTGAAATCTAGGTAACTGCGAACTTACTGAAGTAGTAACACTAGCAGAAGAACACTGTTATAAATCAGAGATAATTAAAGAGCAGGAGTATCTTACTTTCAGCTATTGTTTGTGTGCTTTTTATAATTATATGGGTAATTATAGTTATAGAATTTATTAGGAAAGAGCAATTCTTAAGAATAATAAAATGAAATAAGAACAAGTGAAATGTACACAAAATGGTATGAATTAGCACTGCAATTTAAAAAGAAATAGGAGGAAACATTCATAATACTTAAAGTGAAAATCAGGTGCAAAATCAGGTGAAAAAAAATCTTCCCAAAGTTGAAAAACATATCTCCATGTGTACCTCACAATGTGTCTACTCTCTCAGAAGACTTTCTTTCTACTTCTATCCCTAAAGGGTCTGAGAGAGATAAACTGATGCTTTACAAAGATGGAGAGTGGAAGTGTAAAAGACTATAATTTTGTGAAGCACTGAAGGGGAAAGGACCAATCATCATGAAAAAAGTCCTCTGGATGCCAAAGGTCTCAGTAATTTCTGAGGCAATTTCTGATAAGTTTACCTAAAGAAAGACCAAGGTCTTTTGGAGTGAAATATCCTATTCAAACTGTATGAAACATGTTCACCTTGGGGTTCCACAGCCATTATGCTCTTAATTTCTTCTTATGATAAATAGTTGCATTTGAGCAAGCTCATCAGTATAATTCAGGTAGAGAAAACGTCACATGAGTTTAGTCCAATAATCAATCTGGAATGGTATCCTCTGGCAGCCAACAACAAATGTTTCGAAGGTAGACATGAAACCTCTGTAAACCTCTGTAATAGAAAATTATTTATTTCAATGCAGAGGTCTCTTTTCTACTTAGGCAAGTCTTGAAATATATGGGGATTTTTTTTTTTTCAAAATCTGATGGACATTTTCTTACTCTGAGGTAAGTGTGCAGTATATTGTGAAAAATTTTGTCAGGCCCTCTGGGAATTTTTAAGTAGTGGTAGAAGCATTTGAATACTACTGTAAAAAACTGGGACTTTTGCACATTGGCTAGACCAGACTGGTAGGCTGTTTGAAGCTAGATGACAGGGAAGGATGCTCATTTTAACTTGTGGGAAGGTAAAATAATACAGTCCTTAAGATACCACTAGGCCTGATGGTCTGTTCCACAAACTAGCTCAAGAAGATAATGCAAAATATAGTTGTAAATACTGATGGCAGGCAATAATATTTCCTTATCTATCCTTCTGGATGCCATGGAAACATTGCACATCAGATCTGTCTCTATACTGTTTGACAGCCATACATAGAAGATGAAAACAACACTTATTTAGATAAGTTAACAGTAAAGTAAACAGTGTTAAATGTAGTGAAGCTTAATTCGTCAGTTTAATGAGCAAGACAGGATGCTTGGGCCAATATTTTGTCCTATTTAAATCGCTACACCTTATTGTAATTTACAATACGTTGGTGCAGAAACTACAAATGAGCAAAACCTATGAGTTCAACAAATATGGTGTGTGTCCAAAATTGTAGGTAGCTGAGGACATTTTGTCTGTCTGACACTAAAGAAGAGGTAGAGGCTTTAAAAAGATCACTACTACGTTAATATACTTACAATATAGTTCTTCTTGAAATATTAATTTTAAATACATGTAAATTCTGGATTTGTTTATTGTTTATAGTCTTATTAACTTGACATTTAAATGATCAAATCATCTTATATGCTACCTACTGACTATATACATTACTTTTCCAATAAAAAATACATAACTCCCTACACATTAAAGATATTTGAACTCACTCCAAAATGTTCAAGAGTTGTTAGTTCTGCTACCAAAAGAGGAAAGAGTTTTTTAAGTGAGAGACAAAAAGAAATTCTTCTGTTGCTGCCTCTCTTGGTTACACAATCAGAGAAAAGTTTCACTAGTAGCTCATCAAGAACAAAGTAGAACAAAGTATGCTTCCCATAGAGGCATAATGGGAGTCTGAAGGTCGGATGATCAATGTTCACTTTCTTTGCACTGGATTTTACATTCTTGATCTACACCTTTTACATGGGGCATAAGGGAGAACTCAGAGACAGAAGGGAATATATTTTAGTACAGCTTTACATCAAGATTTTGCTATTTTGCATTTTACAGTCACTTTCAAATTGGCAGTATTCCTTCCTGTATTTTGCCTTGTGGAGTCACCTTCATGAAATAATATATTTCAAAACCACTGGAATAGGTGAAGCCCATGGTAACCTCCAACTAATCCCAATTTTATACATCTCTCTGACAATAGTGGCCTTCATAATAGAGGAGAACCACTAGGTTTTGGAAGAGGTGCTGGAAATGAAACTCACCCTATTCAAAAGTGTTTGCAAATCTATGCCCTTCACACCTGTCCAGATTCCCTTCTGATGTATAGCCTAGTATTACTAAGGTAGAGTATGTATTGTATATTGGTTTCTAATTTTACTTCTTGTATTGAGTTTGATGTACAAGGATATCAAATAAGTGCAGAGTAAGCTACATGCATTTGCTCTTCTGCCTTAATTACTCTTAGTTCTGCCTTAACTATTTAATTAATTGTTATAAAAATTAAATCCTTATAAAATCATAAAGAAAGGAAAAACTTTACGTGAGGAGTTCCAGCAAACCCTTTCCTAATAATTATAATTTATAAGACTTCCATAGGTATCAGGGACCTCAAACTATGTGTGAGGGGACAATTTCTTCTACTTCTCCCTTGTTCCCTTTCAAGTATAGCTGCAGAAAAGAATTAGTCAAAGTTCAATGAGAGGAATATTTTAACTGTAAGGATAAGAAGAAATCTACAAATAACGTGAGTGGGATTGAACAGTATTCTGTTGTTAGAGCCTCTGATTATGGTCTAACATACATCTGGCATGTCTCAGATCCTTTTCATTTTGAATACAGGCTACGCTTCTCTGTTTTATCAAAACTGGGGAGCTCAGTCAACTCGTAGAAAAACAGGTGCTATTTTGTAAGTGGAAACCACCACTGGTTTAATGGCAGCCTGCTGAGTTCTGACAAGAAGTGTACTATATATTATGCTGTCTTCCATAAAGGATGGGACAAAAATAAGTCTGTAATGATTTCATATATGTGTGCAAGGACAAATGTTTATTTAAAAGCCTGTATATAAAAAGAGAAGAAATGTTCAAATTT
>JAUBNY010000183.1:936081-947913 GCA_032275445.1 Crypturellus soui
GGGCCAACAATGGTGGCAGATCAGTCCCTTCTGATAAGCTTTGCTCAAACTTCTCCTCTGTCTAATCTCATTATAATGCCAATGCACAACCCCATTCCACTGAGCATGCTGTCTAGATTAACTCAGGAGACTTTTTTAAATCAATGAATAAGGAAAGTAAGTATGTCTAGAGTCACTCAAGCTCCACATGAATGTACAACAAAATACATAAAAGGCAAACTAGTAAGAGGGACAGGAAGCAGAAGGGAAGAAGAAGAAGAGGGAAGACTCTACTGTAACTTCTGGGTCAGTCGACACGCTGATCCCCCTCTGTTCTCCCCTCAGGTCGGAACGCTGCCTGGGGAGACTGGAGACTGAGAGCCCTCTCCCATCTTCTGGGGTGAGTCATGATTGCACATTTGTACATCAGAGCTAGCTAAAAACCCCACGCTGTAGTAGAGAATTTCCTATACTGACATCCGAAACCTGCTTTGGAAATGTTGCATTTGAATAAATCCTGCTGTTTGTGAACTCGACTGCTTGTTTGGGGGGAGGGTGATCGGATCTACAGTTGACAGACTGTTTGTGAATCTGATACTGACAGAGTCGAACTTATAGTAGATTACACTATTTGGGAACTCAATTCGCTCCTAGTAAGGCAATCGGACCTACAGTCCTCAGACTATTCGTGAATCCAGTATTGCCAGAGTCGAGATTATAGTTGATCATACTATTTGGGAACTCGATTCGCTGCCGCCACTACGGCTTTCAAATTGCAACTTTTTCACATAGAGACAGAATGAATCCTCTCATCCAAAATTCAGGATCCCCTTCTGCATTGAGGAAAGGAATATATGTACCGTAAAACTCATTTACAGGAGTAGAATTTTTCCACTGAGATGGAAGGAGAAAAGTCTTCTATTTTTGGCACCTTCTGCTGAATTTCTGAGAGGCACTAATTGTTTTCCTCAGTTCTTGGGATCAGACTCAAGCACAAGTCCTGTGCCCTTATAGTTGACTGTAAAGAGTCATGCAAGGGCAAAATTATCTAGTACAGTGAACTTTGTCCATTCAAATCTTTATCAGTCAGACTCTGGTCTACTGCCACTCATGGAGATTTCTCCTCAGAACACAATAAATTATATCATCAGTCCTCACACAGTCCAACTCCTCTTGGCAAGAAATATTTACTAAAAATACTTCTGGTCTACAATGCAAAGGAGCTTTGTATTTGAATATACTGTTTGAATCAGACACCTCATTATCTTTCAGAAACACAAGATGCCATTTTCCAATCTCTCCATTACCATATGTACAAAGGCACCAGACTTTTCTCAGTTTGATGGTTGCTAATACTCTATATTTGCTTCTTTGTTCTATTCAAATATATTTTATCATCAATCATCTAATTTGTATTAAAATCCTGATGTTTATATGACTTGAAGTGTATAGAAAAAATAAATTTGGTGTAAATTAAGGCCACCTAAGGATTCTATTTAATTTTTCAGAGAGTCTTGAAATCATATGTGGAGATAGGAAGAAAGATCTCTTTTAAATATGATTACCATAAAATCTTATAAGCCAATGCAAAAGAGACTATTTAGTTAATCCTTTTTTCTCTTAATAGTTTTAAAACAATTTTCTTATCATATGACTATAGGAAAAGTGGCAATTTTTCAACAACTTTACACAATAAAAGATAATGAAAAAAATGCAGCCTGATTTTCCTATTGCTTTCATTAAAAAAAAAAAAAAAAAACTCCATTTACCTAACTGGGAAGTTGTGAAGAAAAGGAAATGGTAGATTTCTTTCTGTCCTTCCATCCTTCAGATCATATATGAAATTGCCATGCTTAGGACTATATGAAGAGATGTGAATTCCCTTGTGTATTCCCATTTAGCAGCTTAGCTGTTTTCTTGCTCAACAGTCTCATTTACCACGTCACTGTGCATTTACAAGCCTAAGTATAGAGAAAACTTACAAAGTAATCCTTCCCTACATACAGGGTGTATGATTTTTTAATGAAGTGGAATTTGTGTTCTTGCATGTAATAATATTAATAATTACAAATATAAATCCATAACTATAACCTATCATGCAGTTCTTTATGCATAGCATTAGGCAGGTATGTCAATCTGTACAACGCTCTATTTTTTGTATAAGAACAACTGGCGAATACTGACAATCTTTCATGTACCATCTTACACTTCAGCTTCTTTTTCTTTTTCTTTGTCTTTTTTTTTTTAATTTGGGACATCTTTGATGACTATATGAAAAATATTACTCAAAGGCTTTCCAAATATATGTTCATTTTCTCTTTGACAGATTGAAGAAAATCACTGCTTTGCAGACCATAAGACAGGGACATCTGGGAAAACTGGTAAATCCCATTTATTTGTTTAACAAATTGCATAGTATTTTCTTCCAATGTGGAATAATCTGTAAAGCTTGGAAAATAGCTTCAGATTCAGACAAAAATGAAACTAGTGAACGCATGTGTATATACATGTATATGTGTGTGTATTTACCTACAAAGAAATACTCAACAGACAGTGCCTGGAAATACTTGTGCATACTCCCTACCTCTAAAGGGTTATCTTTCTCCCACTTATAGATGAACCACCTGCTTATCACTTGAGCCCTAGCTCCTCTTTTACTTCATAGTGAGTCAAATCAACCCACAAGTCTGGCAGTAAAACTATTATTTTTACCCATCCAATTTGTTTATGGAACACTGCTGTCCCACAGGAGGGTTAAGCAGCCCCAAAACTGGCAGTAGGGAAGAAGTCAGAGCACATGATACTACTTCACGGTCTTGTCAAATCATATCTGGAATCAGACGTCAACCCTGCATCAGTCAAAAGGCTTTAGCTCTGACCTAGCACAGTGATGGAACATGTATTTTCTTTGAGGAGATTAAGATCCTGTCAGTAGGGTCCTCTACAGACAGTAAAAGCTTTGTCATTGGCTTGAGTGGGGATAAACCTCTGGAGCTAGTAGTGGGTTTAAAGTTAAGTATGTGTCTGAACTTGTGTTAGATGAAGGCTTAGTTTAATGTCCTGTGTTGGAACAGAGCTAGGATGCCTTACTATCTTGCAGAATCAAGGGCCTGGAAATAATGGCACTCTAGTTTTTCTGCATCAAGGGAATTGACCTCTGGATTTGCAAAGGCCATAGTGTGAACATTTATAGGTATGTGTAGGAAATGACTTGAAAGTGGGACAAATGCAAGCTGTTGATCTTAAGAGTTCAGCTCAGACTGATCTGAGTTCTACTTTTTTTTTCCCAGATTTTCTGACCTGTAGGTGGAAAATTTTTTCAACAAGAAACAGCCTTCACACAGTGGTGTGTTTCATATGGTGCTTGTTTTCCATGTTGCAAGATTATTTAGTGAGTCAATTTGAGTTTGAAGCCTGCAGAAACATAGCATAAGAGACAAATTGTTTCATTTTAATATTCTGTGCAGTGCCTGAGCTCAGCAAGAGCTCACAAGACCTGAACTTTTGAACTTATTCCTAACAGGAGCCGATTATCATCATTTTTGCAGTAAAGCAAAGAGAAAAGATGCAACCCTTGGACTCAAACAAGAATAAAGGGAAGACATGGCTTGAGATAAAGAACTATAAGGTTAAGAAAGTAAAACCAAAATAAAGGGAAAATGGAAAAAAGGCAAAGGCAAAGGAACCATTAACTTGAAATTCTGACTGTTACGGCTCTTCTGTGTGCACTTCCATTTTACATCTAGCCCCATCCCCTGTGATATGCTTTCCTCACTTCATCGTGCCAGTACCACTCTGAGCGCTGACTGCAGACTATCACAGGATGGGCGTAATGAGAAATCTGCCAGTGTGTCACTTCTGTCTCTGCCAAAAGAGAGGTTAAAATCTGCTTTCACACTGCTCGCCCTGGAATGAACAGCTCTTCTGTCCTGCTGCAGAGCTGCATGATGCTGCGAGCAGCGAAAACGGCCAAGAAGCTTGGCCTCGGCACTGCCCGTACTCTCCTGCCGCCCCCTTGCTCTATGCAGCCCAGCTGCTCACCAGGCTCTGGGCTTTGCTGAGGAGGCTCATTCAGGTAGTGAATAGTCCTTCAGAAGGCATTTAATTCCTGAGAATAAAGTGATGTGAGCCTTTAGCTCACATCTGGAGCTGGAATCATGGGTATTTACTAAACTTACTAATTTATACCTGTGGCTTGATGATTCTCATGGAGTTACTCTTATGAGCCGTGTGTAACAAACAGCTAAGAATTTGAAGATGTCTTTAGGCAACCTGAAAAATCATATTAAAAAGCCCTTTTAGTGTGAAATTTCTATGATTAGTTAAACCAACCAGAGTAGAAAGCAACTCAAACTCAAACCAAATTGTCAGTCTCAAGAGATCTCAGGTATAAATAGTGACTAAAAGAATTTCACCATACCAAGGCGGGACTTTTTTAAAAACAGGAAGAAATGACAGTCTGATACCACTGAGCAGAGTGTCTGCTGTAGAAGAAATATGAAAAAGTCTGAGTGGGCAGATTTAACTGCAGAGAATGAGCTGTGTCACTGGACTATTCTATTAAAATTTCATACTATTTGGTATGGGTGTTTTCCCTCTCATTAAAAAGAAAATTTGAATTAAAATCAAGTTTTGCAATTGATCCTAATTTGGGGGGCTTTTTATTTGATTCTGCACAGTTAATTTTTCAGATTATCAAATGAAAATGCTTTTTTCTCAAGTCCACACTATTTACAATATTTTTTTGCCTATTTTTCACATATAATTACATATTCTTAAGCAAATTCTTCACCATAGACCATCTTATTCTGTTTGAATTATTTTTTTTGATCCAACAGTCTTATCTCTTTGTATCTTTTTGAGTTAGATTATTAAATTATACTTTCTGTCTTTAACTTCCAGATCACATAGCAAAGCCACAGGAGATGCCCCACAATATTGCCCACTGGATGTGCTTGAAGCTTGATAGCATTTTATACGAATTCCTCACATTATTTTTAGAAAATTGCTTCTCTGTTATATATGGCTTTTTATTGAGCTATATCTTAGAGTAAGTTTGCTATTAAAAAATAAAAATGTAAAAGTGAATCGTTCACTTAAACTGAAATGCTATTTTATGAGGTATAGGTCTTTTTTTTTTTTTATAGAGATATTGGCAGAATGAGTCATCCTGCTAAGAATATAACTAAATTGTCCTGTGGTTAACTGAGTGTAAGCTGCTTTCTGAACATTTTGTCTCTTACATCCTCACCTCTTTTCATGAAAAGGATATTTCAGATGATAGGTAGAGCTTCAGCCTATCCTACTATCAGCTGTGCTTACCAGTTTTATGCTGTTATACCATACGGGTGCATACCAGTTATATTCACCTGTCATGTGCTCAGTAAGAGCAACAAGCATTTCTCACATCAAAATCTGGAATGCAAACACCTTACATTGTACTAGGCAGTGCAAGAAACAGGTCAAGTTGAGAAAATACCCAGTTCTAATACCAGTATTAGTTCAAATTCAATAGTCAGTTTTGATATGACTATTTTTGTGCACCTTTTATATCCTCTTCAAGAGTATACTCAACTATTTGAATCAGTAGTGTGTGCATTCAAACAGTAGAGGTTTAGTCCAAACTTTGTCCTTGAAATAGAATTCTGAATTTTGTATTTGACTATCCATGCATACCTCAAGTAGTTCTGTTTCTATGATGATTATATTAATCATCATACTGAAGTACATAGATGGGAAAGGATTGATCAGAAATCAAGATTTGTAAGAAATGAATCCTGCTCAAACTCTACTGCACAGGATCCTCTTATGAGTTAGATATGCAAATATAGCTATTTTAATAACCTCAGGAATGGGGACCAGTTCATGTTTTCTCTTATTACTGAAGGCACAAATAGCTGTAGTTTCACAGAGCAGCCAGCGACAGAAGTATCAATATTTATCTTGGTCCTTCCTCTTTCTTTACTTGTACCAATGAAGCAGAACACTTGAGTCTCCCTCCCAAGCAGACAAGTGTGTAACCAGCAAAAGAAATCATGAGTTCTCTTTATTTTAGACAGAAATTGTTGGAGGAAAAATGAGCAATCAAATGGATTGTTTGTTCAAATGCAAAATGATGACTGGCAACCTAAAAATTCTTAGTGAACTTGACTAAGACTCTGAATACTCACTTTATGTGGTATATAAACCCTTTTTGGACAGATTGTGAATTTGACTGTGAAATATCTCCTAAATACAGGCTCCAGTAATTTCCTGTAGAAATTCAACATTAATTACAAGATAAATTTGGAGATTTTTGTGGTAAATTTCCAGATAGTACATGAAGAAAAAAATCGATTTCCTTAAATAGATTCACAACCATCTCCTAATTATATTAAGAAAAATAGTATAAGGTGAAATGCCTAGGCCAATCCCAGAAGTCTTCAGATGAGTGAGACACACTGATTTTGCATGCATGGAGGACTGCAAGGTAGAACCCTTAAATGAGTTATGCATCTTTAATCATAGGGCAAGCCCCAGAGGAGACACATTTTACAGAAAAGAGACAGCAGAAAAATTTATGCCAACACCTTCAGTTATTTGGGGAGATAGACTAAGACTGTAGTAAATCATAAGAATTGTTTTACTATATCATAGAGGATTTTTATAATATGGTACATATATCCTAGCTATCTTCTTCATGTGATAGACCTACTTTACTGTCACTGAGCCCTAGAGTTCTGTTTTGATTGATATAACACATATTTTCCCTCCTCCTTTTTTTCTGAAACCTGGCTCTACAGATGTTAGTGCAAAGAACATCTGAAGAGAAGCATGTTATTCATGCAGAGATGTAATTTATGGAGTTTGCATGTGCACTAATGAAATAAACTCAGTCATTAGTACAGTTATTTCTTTAACACTGAATAAAGCGTTTCATAGATTTTTTTTGCCCTTTTCATTTTTCTTCTGCTGTTTTCTTCCAACATCATTTAAATATATGCACGTATTCTCAGTCAGAATAAGGATTCATCAAAAATTCTTCAGTATTGTTTCCAGCCTCTCTCACACTTTTATTTCTTTCTTGGATTAATATATTTGAATTTATTCATGTAGCATATTAGATGTACAATCTTTTCCTCCCAATGCAAGCACAGAGAAACAGGAGGATAAAAGAGAATTTTCATGATATATACAGACCAATATATCGGTTATATATCTCTAAAGAGTTAAGCAATCAAACTGCTGATAGTTAATATACAACAATCTTCTAAACTTTGAAATATCTACACTTTTAATTTTTTGGTATGGACAATAAAAATGTCCAGAGAAAAAAAAAGGAACATTTAATAATAAAGCTTACAAGGAAAGTTTTAAAACCTCAAGCTCCATGTTAATTATGAGATAACATCTGCTAGCATGGGAAGAAATAAGCAACAAATTACAAATAAGCTTAATATCAAAGTAATATTAGTTTTAACTTGGTCTAACTACAAGTCTGAAATGTGCCACTATAGAAAAAGAAAATTGATATTAAAAAAGTCAAACTCTCCAGTTTATCTACAAGAAAATAGAGTGGTTTTTTTTAATGGAACAAATACTGTTTAATAATTAACTGTTCTATTCCATATCAGAAAGGTGCAATTTTGTGTTCATAATATCCAAAGATAATATCTGCCCACCTTGGCAACCAGGGAATTGGTTACTATTTTTGTGAAAGATTGAATGAAAATCACTTTTTCTGTAATGTTGAAGTGTTTTGAACTTTGAATGTAAATCAGTGTTCTACTAAGGCTGAAATATCAAGGAGGAGGAGTTATGTGACAATTACTCTAGCCACATGATATGAAAAATTGTATTTTTCCCTATTAATTGGTTTTAACTTTTGTTCACATTTAAATGAAGCTGTTTCATGAGGATGCATCAAATGGCTTTTGCCCACAAGACTGGGACAACCAATGAACTAAAGTAGAGATTTGAATAGGTGGTACTCATTTTCATTATATTGTACCACATTGCCATTTGAAAAAATGTATGCAAAACACTTGGTCTTGCAGTAATATAAGGTAAACAACTTATTTTAAGGAATCATTAATAGAATCTGAAAAACATAAAAGAATATCTTATAGGCAAAATATCATGGAGATCATGTAAAATATAATTATCAAGGGAAGATTTTTTCTTCCTTCAACATTAGCCTTATAAAAAAGTCAGTCAGTCATCACATCTAAACTAACCATATAGGCGCCTCTTGTTGTCAGCAGTGAAACAAAAAAAACTTTAAAAGGTGATTCATCCCATTTACCTGGGATGACAGTGAATAAAGGGGATGAATCAGCTTTTGGATGTGTCTTGGGCAATTAGTTTGGGCTAGCTGCTTAAACAGTAAATGTGAAGTAAAAAATCTATTGATTTCTGGCTTTCCCAGAAGATAATGGCTATTTGAATAGCTTGAAGTTTCTACTCTGAGCTTATGGTCTGCTTCCGATCTCCATAGAATAGGTGTTAAAACACCTGTTGATTTTAAGGAAATGAGGATCTGTTAGCAAACTTTAGGTCCATGAGAAGTTGAGAGTCAGATTCTCAGAACTACCCTGTGGCACCTACAGAGGCATTGGAAAGGCTTTCTGAGCACTGTTCAATTCACTGTATCTATTAGATTTACCTATTTTCATCAGACACAGAGCTGGCCCACCAGATTCTCAGGGGAATTTTCCAGAGTATTTGGCAGTTAGAAAGATGAAAAGGGAATGATCTGAAGGTCAGGACTACCCTAAATTAATGCAGCTTCTGGAATACTATAATATCTGTCCAGTCCTGGGTTTGGAAATGGGAAAATTGTTTAGGTTTGACCCTAAATATGAACCATTATATTGCAGTTCTGGAGTCAAGTCACAAATATGCAAAAACAACTCAAAATAAAAATGCAAAATTATAAATGTCACCCCGATAAAAAGTATACGTTGGTTTTCAATTAGACACACCAATGGCAATTTGGGAAAGACCTGATTTTCCTTCTCACAGAGAATAAAAGAAATATACCATATTTTCCTCTACAAAAAAAGACCATTACAGTAAGTAAAAAGCTCAGCAGCAGGATATCCTTTATTGTGAGACATTCAAACTTTTCTTCTGAAGCTGTGTGTGCTTTTTTTTTTATTAATAATTTATCTAAAAGTAAAAGAATGTTGTTGTGCTAGGTTAGCAAGTCATTTTGTTTATGATTCTACCATTGCTGAGGCCCTATAAATCTGCATTTCCTGTCCTACTGTGAAAATCACTTACTTTATGATATGGCCTTCATTAATTTGAATATTTGTTTGATTTAGGGTGTCAGAGGAGGAAGTGTGTCATAAATTTTTTTTAAGGAATAGACTCTCAGCAGCCATGGATTCCCTAAAAAGTTTAAAACATGTAAAGAAATAACTTTACAATTATCTGACGTTCTGGAACATCAGATTAAATCTTTTGATGTGGCAAAACTGTCTGTGAGATTGCATTTCCTTGAGACTTACAACTGCAAGTGCTGCCCTGATAGGTAATATTTGCTTGTTAAATTTTATCTAGTATCTGAAGGATTAGTGGGGAATTTTCCAGTTGGATTACAAGGAGGAGCAAAAGGTAGCGTGTGGGAAATAAACTCTACAAGAAGAAATATTGAAATACTCATTCTTGGAGTAGACAGTCCTTTGCCACTTGTGTACATCTGCTTGTTCAAATCAGTCCCATTAACTCTGCAATAAACTGTTAAACAGCAGCATTGCAAATGGAAAATTGGCATTACTCGAGCCTAATTGTCTGGCTGACATATATTACTTGTTGCAGTCTTATGAATAATAAAATTTCATGAAGAGTGAGGTTAAGAGCCTTTATATATAAAAGAGCCTTAACTCAACTCAAGGAACTCTTTTTGAAAGTCAAAATAAAGAAATGTGGGCAATTACATCTTGAAGATGTTTAGGTCAGTGGCTAAAACAAAAAATTTTTAAAGGCCTTTCTAAAGAGTAGAAACTGAAAATTAGTTAACTGAAAATATACAGTTACAGATTTCACATTCCTTTCCAATCATCTTAAGAGCAGTATATGTTATACTGAAGTCAAAACAAAACCAATTATTCACCAACATGATCATCGCCTTATTCATATAAAGAAAGAAAAGCCAGATGAGCCATACTTTCAGTGTACATTTTACTTACTAATTCATTTTGCCAGTCAATTGGTTTATTAAATTAGTTTGCTGACAGAAGATCTGGTAAAGCATAGGAAAGTCATAAAAAGAAAACAGCTATCACGTTTCTAATATTTATTTTGTCTCACTGAAAGTTAGACCAGTAAGTGTCCATGCATAGAAACAATTAGTCAAAATACTTAGCAAAAGACTATTTACCAGAATAACTGGATATATGACATATTTATAACTTTATAACCTTTATATATAACCTTGAATACAGATGAAGGTCAAAATATAGCATTTATAAACTAGACAACTGAACTATTTTGTGTGTATTTCATATAACACTGTTAGGTCCATCTGTACTGCTGAAATCCTATTCTCTGAGTATCATTCTTATGACATTTCCATTTTAATAGATGACACCTGCTATTCTTGATTGTCTTACAGTATTTCTTGAGACTGCCCCCTTCAGTTCTTATGTTAAACAAATTTTAAAAGGAGAAAAGTATGACATTTAGTCTGAACACCAAAATGATGGCTTTTGGATTCAGTGTTGACTTTGTCATTAGCCTTATTTAAATAACTTTCTGCTTCAGTTTTTGTACATAATATTACAATGAGATATAATTAGCTGATTTTCTCAAATTTTATAAAGATGGAAAATGATGGTGTTCATATGCATGACAATTAATATAGGAAGAACTTGTAACTGTCATACCAGAAGAGTAACCAAGGAAGACTTCTTCTCAGTGTGGCATGCAATTATTAGAGTGACAGCATAATAATTACCTTATTCTATCTCCTAGTCTTTAAAAAGTTTCAGTCTTCCTCTTTGGAAAATCTGTACGCTATGTATTTCCTCTCACAAACTTTCTCATATCAATGAGCTTCAGATATAGGTCCTGACACACCACTGAACACACAGAAACAGAGAGGCAGAGGACCAAGAAATATTGCTGATCATACCTGATGAGGTAGTAAATGTCTTGATACAAGTATCTTCACAGCTAAGAAGCACCTATAAACTTAATCACAGAATAGCTTATAAGATCACAAAATAGTTCAGATTGGAAAAGTATCCTAATATATATGTGGGGTTTTTTTGATATTTGTCTTACATAAAAGGTCACTTGCATTGTGAGGTCTTAGGGCGCATCTGGACTTGTAACGACCTGAGCTGGATTCAGCTTGGTTTAGCAATTACCTAGAGGAGAAGTGCTCAATGCTTCTATGGTTTCAGCTTCACTCTGAGGTATCTGATACAGCAATGTTAAAACCGACTCAGTGAGCCATCACGTAGCAAACAGCAGCCCTTTAGGGGAGTTGGTGCTTTTTTAGGTGTGACTGTGCTACCTTCAGGTTTTACGTGTGAATCAGAGAAAGCGGGAAGAAGAACATGTTATAAAAATACAAAAGACTGCGGAGGAAGGACATCAGGACTGAAGACTATGAAATCCTTGTCATGAAAATTTTACTACTCTCAGTAAAGATCTAGTTGTAAACCCCTGCTCTTCTTCTTGAGGATGACTGAAGTCATCAGCCTGAGGACCTAGAGGAACACTGGAAGGCTCAAAAGGACCACCTAGGTTACTCAGTCAAGTTATGAATCTCTCTCACATATCCCAGGCCCCCTGGGAAAAATACAGGAGCGTAGTCAGGGAATGCAGAGATGCAACTAGGAAAGCTAAGGCGCAGCTGGA